>JAUPFP010000074.1:65000-105000 GCA_036925085.1 Brachycybe producta
CCCACTAGGCTATGGTTTTGGTAGGAACTGAAGTTACTGGATGTTACAGCAGTGTTATGAGGCTAAATCAGAGTAGAAATCCAATAGTGTTCAATTATATTATGAATGACAGTATTCTGGGTATACATTGACAGACGACCTTTTTTGGAAAAAAACACATTGATGGTGTTATAGGGAAAGACATAGGACAGGAAAGACAGGGAAGATATTGGGAACCTGCCCAGCAAAAGTTAAAACTATTGCCTATTGCTTCGGCCTCATCTTGAGTATTGTTGGAGTTTATGGAATCGCCACTCTGTCACACTCACTTGTTCAAAATGGCTCAGCATTTGGCAGCTAGGTTTGTTTGTGTCAGGTATAAATTTACAAAGTGTCACTGAGATGCTGTCAGTGCTACAATGGCATAGTTTGGCACATCGCAAGACTGAGATAAGTTTGAAATTGTTTGGGAAAATTACACGTGGTGATTGTCCTAAGCCACAGCCTGATGTTACATGGGCAGGGCTAACCACTCCAGAAAAATTGGGGAGATTTTTGCTAGGTCAGATTCATATTATTGGTCATTTTTCCTAGAGTTATGAGACAATAGAACTCTTCCTGAGGAAGTGGTGAATGGGGATAATGTTGTTTCGTGGGATTGACAATTGTATATTAATTTTGTTTTTATATATGTGCATGTATATGTGCTTGACAATGCTTAATGCTGCATGTGGACTTCTATGTTCCTCTCCCATAGGCGTTGTTGTGGTTGCTACACACAACTGTTGTGGTCATTGCACAACTTTTTATTAATAAATTGAATATTTGAATAATCTCAACACGAACACTGCAAATTACATTTTGAATAGTTTTATTTATTTGCTGCATAAATTTATTTAGTTGCATCGACCATGAGGTTCACAACTAGAGTTGCCAGAGGTCGAAACCTGCAGAACAACACCTAAGCTGGTCCAAATGACCAAGTGTCTGTTTACAATCCAGAGGAACGCTGGGGTCCAACGCGACAGTTGGATGACTAGCAAGACAAACTGTCCACATTGATAGGAGCTGCTGAAGGCACCCCAAATTTGCTCGTAAGCACTACCTTTGCAAGGAAAAGGCTGGATGGATATGGAGGGTTACTGACCATTACTGTAGTGGTGAACACGGATGCTTTATATATGCAGTATAAAATAATTGGTACATGATAATGAACTGCAAAGTACATGAAATGATACACAACCAGAAAACACATTGTCAAAAATAATTTAAACAAGATAATCATAACATAGATAAACTACAAGTTAAGACATAACGATATTTACACTAAATAATGTGTGCGCGGTTGAAAACATGCACGGTCATGCACTAAGTTACTGAAAATGGTTTTATAGGAGAAAACGAATAACTGCTAATCACCACAGTCTATTTGGCTGCTAGAAGAGTACTTTTTGTAATTGTAATGCTTTATGAACAGCATAAAAAAATTACATTTTTAAAAAACTAACCTTCATGGCACTAATCTTTATCATTTGTATTTCCATGTCTCTCTCCGCAGCTTTTCTAGTAAGAAGAGATGCTTCTTCTTCAGCAACATGAGCTTTTTCCGCCAACAACTCAGTTGCTTCTTCAGATAAACGCTGTGGATAAAAAACAAAGAAATTGTAGCAAATATGAATCATGTAACAATTATGGCCTTGACATACATGTGCAATCCACTTTTGGAACAGTTTTCGACCGCTAATGAAGTTGAGTTGTCGTGAAAACATGAATGTGAAGTGCTGTGCAACCTAGACAACATCAAAGTAACCAAAATGGTGGTTGGAAGGTGTTATCTGTTCGCCTTGAACACCTTCCGGTCACAGAATTTGGAAGTGCGAACAGTGACTTGGGTGTCAAGGTTGGAGTTTTTCCATGGAAAATACATTGCAATGACATCCAAGCCACCTTCTACTTCACTATGCAGTTGAAAACTGTTCCAAAAGAGCCAAGGGCCTTCAGTGTTTATTATGCAAAAAAATGTTATCCTGTGCGAGCTTATAATGCAAATTTTAATTATTCCATACAGTTATAACAGGTGTATTCAAATTATTCACATAATTTGTGGTTTACAATTTTTTACAACGCTGGCAACTGCTTAACAAGAATATGAATAACACAATAAGTGGGATTACACAAAATAGGTCTATATGTTCGGTTCTGTACTTTGAATACCATATTCTTTCTACCTTTCAAGACGAAAAAACATCGTGGTCTCTTGAAATTTTTTGCTGAACAGTTTTCACTGTAGTTTACGAAAATATTATTTGAATCACCTTTTGAAGTTAAAATCAGCCATTAAAAAGTGAAGTAAACACCTCAACAGTGGTGAAACCGGTATGGGTTTCCTTTCTCCTATTTGTGTGTAGATTTGACTTTCTTGAATAGTCATTTTAAACCTTTTGCTCATTATTTGAGGTGTTTACTTCATAATTGAAGTTTAATTTTGAGATTTATGAAATGTTCAGGCTAAGTTTGATTACTTCCTTTAATGCATTCGTTCTCACTTTAATAAATTAAATTAACTCACCAATGCTTCATTCTTGCAACGCATTTCATCATGATACTGAAACATCCGTTGCTCTAGATCAGACTTTTCACGTTCCACTTCTTCCCGCAGCTGCTTTTCTCGTGCTAGCTTACATCTCTCCACCTTTAACAAGCAAAGATTTTCTAAATTGAAATAATCAACCGTTTAGTTTACTGTTAAAACGATGACAACCTGGCGTCTATGTTTTTCTTCCTCTGCCTGGCTCTTCATTTGCTGTACTTCAACAGAGTCCGGTTTTCTTCTTCGCATGTATAAATCATGATTACCAATGCATAAATCAAATATCTATTCACACAAAAACAAAGTAATACAAATTTAAACAGTGAAAGGTAAATAATTTATAGAACTTACAAGTTTATTTACACGAAGATTTTTTGAAAAAAATATAAAATTCGGGGCATTTTTATCCATTGGTTTGATGATAAACTAAAAAAAAAAACATTCTGTAAACATATATACAATGAAAGCCGTTTAACACAAAAGCGGATAACAGGAAAAATCGGATAACACAAAATATATCCTCGATCCCGTCCCTCAGTGTAATTATAAACCTTTCAACAAGAAGAAATGTTCCGATTCCATGAATTTCGATTTCGTGTTAAGCGGTTAATTGGCACACTTATACAATCGATATACTTTTTTGTCATCAAAACTAAGATTTCGTATTTCACTCCAGGTGAAAGTAATTTTCGGCCCTAATTTGTTGCCTTTATCATAAATATTCAATCCCAAAGCTGTCACACCAAGCCAAAGTTCACTTTCTTTTTTGTTCTAAAAAATGATAATAGAAAATTTGTATTACTTTACTTACTTAAAACCTTTTTGAATATAAGAGCCTCTTCTTCACACTAGACACCCTGCCTCCACACAAAAAGTGTTTATTGTTAGCCAACTGATTCCTATGCTGGTGTTCACACGAGACACGGTCACCTTTTTGTTTCTCCAGTGTCGATAAGTGTTCATATTTAGCCACGAGTGTCGAACACCCCATATTGCAATGGAGATCAAGGTCAACTGGACCACATTTACACCTATGTGGCGACACATAAGTGTCCCATGTGACGTTCGTTTTTGCAAATAATTAAAAAAATTACCAAAAAGTGAAAAACATTTTCTATCATAAATTCATTACATATTTATGGGCATCAGTATTTGATCGTCACATTTAATTAGTGACCTTCATTCCGTTTCTTAAATCCCTACAGTCCACGCTTTATTTCAATTCAGTATACCTAGCAACAGCTCAATAGCTGTGTTGCAGTGGGATAACACAATGAAAAATGATAAGAGTACTGCAGCACCGTGTGGAGTCCCCATATTTCTGGCTTAGTTCATTCTGTTAAAATGGTCCAATGGAAAGCGGCCAGGTTTGTTACAGGGAAATATGGGTACATAGAAAGTGTGAGTGGGCTTCTTTTAGAGTTGGGTTGAGAAAGGCTAGCAGTTTGAAGGGCTGAATTTTATAATTTTGTTTCACACAAAATGTTTATGGGATGTTATGCATGTATGGTATCATATTATTGGCTGTTTTGTTCTAAAGGTTGTTTGTCAATGGACATTCACTTCCAGATGATTGTGTGCACAAGAAAAATTGTATCTTGTGTGATCATTAGGTGGAACTAAAACAAGGCATAGCCCAGCTGTATTTAAACTGGGTTGTAGGTAAGCATGGGAAAATGGGTATTTCATGGTTTACTTAGTTTCTTTGACAATGCATTACTTATGCTGCTTTTGGACAAGTGAAGATGGGAATTACTTCCAAAACCTTTTTTAAAGCATTGTCCCTCTGCCGTATCCCCTCTAGGTTGTTTGCAGAGTACCGGTAATTATTCAAATCTTGCAAAAATAGAAGTTCAAATCTATGTGCAGTGTATGGCAAATACTATTGCATCTCTTGGATGTTCCGCATTTTTTTGTAAGCGGGCCAAATTATTCGTGCATTTCCAAAACCTTGTAAATTCCACATAAGGGTGAAATACATTTTAATCGAAAATGGGTTGTAAACGCCATACTTTTTGCAGGGGAATTTCCTTGCCACAAAATGGTTTTCCTAGCGGTAAAAAATGAAGTAGAATTGTAACATCCAGCAACTCCAGTGGCGACATAGCCAGTAACTTAGTGACTTGTAGTCACTTTGTAAATGCAAACAATGTCACCATAGTGAAAACTTGTCAGCATATGTTGCATGTTGATATTTACAACGTTTTGGAACTGAAGTGAAGTTTAAATTTTTTTAAAAAAATATATTTTAATACTGATTAATAAATAATTTTTAATATATTCTCTTCATTTCTTAGTTTATTGTAAATTACATTACAATAATAGTGGGGTAACCCGTCATAAATGACGGGAGCAAAATTCATAGGCAATTGTGCTCTGCATTAGAATTTCTTTTCCTCCGCCCTTTTATGACGTCAGACCAAGTAACAAACCAATTAGAAATTGATGACGTTCATAAAAGGGCTGAGCAAAAGAAATTCTAATACTGGGCACAATTGCTTGTGAAAAGCTGTAGTTTAATTTTGCTACTATTATTCCTGCATGCGCATGCGCATCGGTTTTCCTTTTTTACTCCTTTCATTTCAATTTCAGTTTCCCCTCCCCCTTTTTCCCCCTCAAAGTTTCTCTCTCTCCCCTCCACTTTCCAACCTTTTCCCCTCTCCAATTTAATATCATAGGGTTCTTGGATGAGGAGTGTGCAACATATAGTTGACCTTGAGAAAACAAAGGATTCAAGGAACCCTATAGAACTCCATTGCTTTAATATATGCTTTCATATATCAAATAAACTTTTTTCCATTGTTACATGTGTGCGCATGCGTATGCACATGAACACACGTGCGCACATGCGCACGCAAGTTTATGCACTTGCACGCATGCGTACACACGTTTACGCACTTGCGCGCTTGCGTACGCACGTGTACGCACTTGTGTGCATGCATACGCACTTGTGTGCATGCATACGCACGTGTACGCACTTGTGCGCATGTGTATGCACGTGTACGCACTTGTGCACATGTGTATGCACGTGTATGCACTGTTGTGCACGTGTACGCACTGTTGCGCATGTGTATGCACGTGTACGCACTGTTGCGCATGTGTATGCACGTGTACGCACTGTTGCGCATGTGTATGCACGTGTACGCACTGTTGCGCATGTGTATGCACGTGTACGCACTGTTGCGCATGTGTATGCACGTGTACGCACTGTTGCGCATGTGTATGCACGTGTACGCACTGTTGCGCATGTGTATGCACGTGTACGCACTGTTGCGCATGTGTATGCACGTGTACGCACTGTTGCGCATGTGTATGCACGTGTACGCACTGTTGCGCATGTGTATGCACGTGTACGCACTGTTGCGCATGTGTATGCACGTGTACGCACTTGTGCGCATGTGTATGCACGTGTACGCACTTGTGCGCATGTGTATGCACGTGTACGCACTTGTGCGCATGTGTATGCACGTGTACGCACTTGTGCGCATGTGTATGCACGTGTACGCACTTGTGCGCATGTGTATGCACGTGTACGCACTTGTGCGCATGTGTATGCACGTGTACGCACTTGTGCGCATGTGTATGCACGTGTACGCACTTGTGCGCATGTGTATGCACGTGTACGCACTTGTGCGCATGTGTATGCACGTGTACGCACTTGTGCGCATGTGTATGCACGTGTACGCACTTGTGCGCATGTGTATGCACGTGTACGCACTTGTGCGCATGTGTATGCACGTGTACGCACTTGTGCGCATGTGTATGCACGTGTACGCACTTGTGCGCATGTGTATGCACGTGTACGCACTTGTGCGCACGTGTATGCACGTGTACGCACTTGTGCGCACGTGTATGCACGTGTACGCGCTTGTGCACACGTGTACGCACGTGTACGCACTTTTGCGCATATGTATGCACATGTACGCGCTTGTGCACACATGTACGCACGTGTACGCACTTGTGCGCATGTGTATGCACATGTACGCGCTTGTGCACACATGTACGCACTTGTTCACATGTGTTCACAACGTTTTTAAAAAATCGAAATTTTATATATCAAATTGGTTATATTGGTTATATATCTAATTGGTTTAGTAGAAAATTTGTGTTTTCTATCTCCTGAAAAATTGGCATATACGTTTTGGAAATGCACGCTTGAAATGTACACATCCCCATAATTTACTATTTTTCCTAATCCTTTTTTATATGAATATCACGCCCATAAAATAGTATTATGGTTAATAGCTTCACACATTAGAAATATCAAGTCTGAAACTGCGCTGCATAGCTGAACGGATTTCGTTATGTTAAAAAAAGCTCATGACCGTTAAATCGTAACTAAACACCAAACAGCACTGCACAATATGATTGTCAGTATAGAACCTTCTGGAAAGTATAAGCGAGACATAAAAGAGAAAACCAAAAGTATAAACAAGGCAAGTTTTACAAGTTTTCCGCCATTTTGGGTAAACTTGGATTGCAACAAAGACGGTGAACTACCGTCAACAATAAGAACTTTTTGAAAAGCTGTGGCTGGAATATCACAGGTTCCTTGTATGGATCAGGAGGAGCATCAAACAACAAGGTCTGTCCCTAAATAAGTGCTTCCAAATGGTTAAAAAGTAACACAATCACATAAACTCCATGGAATAGGATGTCCACAGACCATACAGGCCACACCGACTGGTGTCGGTTCCATTACCAATTACCGGTGCATGAACTTCATTTGACAGAGGATCAAGGGATAGCTCAAGGGATACTTAAAAAAGTGCACCGAATGTATAACCTTGTTATACGAGACACTGACCTCATAACCATTGCACATTGTGAGCTATAAAATAATTAATGAAGGAAAATAAAATACAGTGAAAGCCATTATCTTCTTGTTAAACTCAAAACACTGCTTCTTCCCTATGTAGAATGTGATGAAGGCCATCAAAACATGGCAAGACTGGGGTTTCTTTTTGAAACGCAAACAAGTGTTTGACAATTTGAATTAAGCAGTGAGTCATGTTTAAACATTAATTCAAGATGACAATCATTGATTTAGTACTCTTCATTTGTATTTCACATTTGTTATCGGTTGATTTATGGTTTCATCGATTGAATCACAGTTTTGTACTGTAAAACCACTGATAGACTGTGCCGTGCAAAGACAGTTACTGCATTATGGTGGACACCATCAGAAACTACAATATAGAGGTTTGGGAGCATCCAAAATCTAGTCAATGATGAAAGGACAGTATTTTTTTACAATTTGTTCCATGTTGATAGCTTGTTCTTTGACAGGCCCACAGTCAACACCTAATAGATTTGTATTTTGGGAGGTAGCTTTTCATCAAAACATAACCAAAAAGGCTTCAAAAAGACGTTGCAAAAGATAGAAAATTGCCAATGTAAACATGTTTAACCTGTAGTGACATGTAACACCCAGCAACTCCCGTTCCTGCCTAAACCATAGCCTGGGGGTAAACAACTCCCGCTTGTCCCTCCCTCCTCTCTGACTCACACTTCTGACGAACATCGAAGTGGCGGAGTGTTACACTTAGGACCATGGTCACTTGGACCTGGTTACACCTCGTAGGTGTACACAGGTCCAAGGTATAAAAGGACCGTAGTCCTCTTTGTTCCTTGTCTTTGTCTTTGCTCCCTTTTGTACTACATTTGATCTTTATCCGTATCACATCATGGGCATAAAGACGCACCTTTAATAATGAACATTCATCCTTGTAAACTAAGTGTTTCCGTATACGGATGAATAAAAGTGTTTATAATGGAAAACAGCGTTGTCTCTATGTTAGGTAACTAAACACTTCTCTACAGAGGCCGGGGACATCATAAAGCAGGAGACATACGATCCTGAAGAAGCTACAACATCTATCGGTAACAACACATTGGAGAAGATGTACATCAGCATCGACCGAGAGAAGGATGACCACCATCCTTCTGCATCGATTTCACCCACATGCAGGAGGATGATCGTAATCCAACTCCATCCAGCTATTTCTGCAACTCGGATCTTCTCCGTGCGGGCACCGCGCGATAAAGAGAAGAAACGAGTCACAGAAAACACCATCTATAAGTTGGTAAAAATTAAGGTCGATGTCAAAAGCTCACAGACATGATGGTGGTAGTTCAGCTCAATCCAGGGTGGCAGTGATTTAAATCACATTGATTTAAATCAAATGATTTTTTTTAAAAAAAATATTCACATTTATTTAAACATTGAAATTATACAATAAAAATAAAACAGTTCCCGGCATTTTTCTCTATGTTTATAAAATAAAGTCTGGTGGTAGTCCTTTCAGTAATGCATTATTTTTTGGAAGATATACTTGAGAAAGTAACCCCAATTGACTGGTGGAAAAATCGTTAAAGAGATAAAAACATATAAATAGTAACATTAATCTATCTAAGAGCCTCAGAGGTAAACTGTGTTAAGTCACCAAACCCAAATTTTACAGTGGAGTCGTTTGAAAGTTTTTCTCTTCATTGATGGAATAGGACTTAACACTGGTATACCAACATCTAGCAGCCACTGTGTAAAATCGTGGACTTGACACTATTTACTGATGGTAGAGCTTGACAAGCTGTTTAAAAATATGAATTCTACATCTTTAGTGTGAAATAAGATCGTTGTTTTGAAAGAAGAGAGAACAATGGAAATAAGCCAAGTCGGCATTTGGTCTCTCCTTTTGTTTCGTTTGGAGTATCACACGAAGGATGGCCAGGGTTATTGTCTGCAAAGACAATTTAAATCTTATGTCCTGGACTCACAAAGTGCAAATGGCGAGCTCCCTAATGCTCAAAAAAACAATCTAAAAACACACCTATTAGCAAGCTTACTAGAGCACAAACTAAAAAAGACTATGCCTATAATCATTGCAATGCAAGAAAGCGAAAAAAAAAATTATAAAATAGCTTACATGAATTATGAAATAACTAATTCCATACATATCCAGATCTTGTGCAATTTTTAAGTATTCCATTTCAGCTTCATCCCTAAAAACATGAGATCAATATGTAAAATAATAACATAACATTCATCAACAATAAGAGAACATAAAATAATAAGAGAACATAAATTTTAAGCATTTTGAAATTGTCAACTATTCTATGTTACCTACCTAGACATTCCTTTGTGATCAGCATACCATACTTTAATTCTTTCTTCCCACATTTCAGGAGTCATCTGATATTGATCGATCACTCGTTGTGGCAATAGGTCATCATTTGCCAACATGCCCGGCTTATAAGTGCTTTCATCATAATCTCCATACTAATTGCAATAGAATACGGAAAAAAAAATAATTTGGTTCAGGCAAGGCGGAAAATGACACCGGAAAGTTCTCTTATTTTATTCTCAATATTTAATAAATAAATGAAAAAACAAAGTTTCATGGCTACATACTTATTTTTTAAAAAAATGCACAAAACAGATTAAGATTTCAGAACATTGCGGTTCATTACATTACACAAAATAATGAGTGCCATCAACCCTTTAACGTTTCAGCGCATACACTTATTTTGCACTTTAAAATATTAAGCTTTCTTGGAAGCTGCATGTCGAACAGATTATTTCCAAGTCTATGCAGATGCTTAGGTTTAGTCAACGCGTTCTAAGAAGGTGTCCCAGGGAGGTAAAATGTATAGCCTATCAATCATTAGTACGTCCCCATCTAGAATACTGCGGCTCCGTGTGGAATCCCCACACTGACGACTTAGCTCACTCTATAGAAATGGTCCAACGCAGGGCTGCTAGGTTTGTTTGTGGTAAATATGGATATGCCGACAGTGTAACTAAAATGCTTTCAGAGCTTGGTTGGGATAGTTTACTTGCAAGACGTTCAGATTTTAGTCTTAATATCTTTAATCGAATGCTAGAAGGCTCTTGCCCTAAACCTACTTCAAGTTAACGTTGCAGGGCATTATATTTGGGAAGGGGTGACCACTCTAACAAAGTTGGAGAGATTTTTGCACGAACAGATTCCTATTACTGGTTATTTGTCCCTAGGGCGATTTGACAATGGAACTCGCTTGCTGGGGATTTTGTGCAGGAAAAACGTATTTTATGGGAGTCATAATTTTGTTTTGTTTTGACAATGCATATATTTGCAGCATTAAAAAATATTGAAATTGTTGTTGGGTTTATATCAATAGGTTTTTATATTTTCTGGTTTTGACAATGCATTTTCTATGCTGCACTTGGACTCTTGTCCCTCTGCCATAGGCCTTTATGGCTGCTTGCAGAGTAATTTTTCAAATTCAAACCGTAGTTTCAACAACGTTACATGAATGGAGCTCGCATACTTAAAACATGCATTGCTAAGTTATTAAAAATATAATTGCCATCGTAATTAATATATAAAAGTTATGTCATGGTTAAGAAAATAAAATTAACTTACTTTGATGAGCTGTAGTAATTCTTTTAAATGCTCACAAGAAGAGTAAAAGCCTGACTCAGTAGACACTACGACTGTATTTCTCTGGCAGGCCTATTTTTCCTTTGAATCGTGTACCAAAAAATAGATAACCATCTAACGGAAAACGTTTGCTAGTCGTGTACATGGATAGGGCTTTTCCGCTTCTTGTTGACATTTAATCGGAATTACAAGTTACAAAGGAGGTTTAATTTACGAGCCATATTTTCTGAATCACGGGCTACCTTTTATTATAATGTATAAATTGTTAAAAATATTTTTAATAATTTTTTCTTCTAACATCACAATAAGAATTAGCGTCGCAAGCGCCATTTTAAATAGTTTCTGTGCACTCAAGGTATCCAAAAAATGCCAACTGACTTAAATCTAGAATACTGATTAGGGCAAATGTCTTATTATGGCAAGTGGTTTTAGGGCAAATGTCCCTTTAAGGCAAATGGTTTACTGCAAAAGTACCTTTCGGGCACATGTCTTTATGGCAAATGGTTTCAGAGCAAATGCCTGTTTAGGGCAAACGGTATTAGAGCGAATGTCTCTAGGGCAAGTGTATTTAGGACAATTACCATACACCCTTACAAGACTTGTATTTTTAAGGGCACTGTTTCTCAAAATATGTTTTACAAGTTGTGACAATTTTTATAAGTCTAAGAGACCCTCAGCAAAACTTTAAAAGTGTAGCCTAGGGTCCTGTAATAGAAGTGAATTCTATCAAGCCCTGTAAAGGCCATACTTCGAAAATTCACAATTTGGAGCGAGGATGAAACCCATCTACTCCTCTGCCCACCGACGAGCCCACCACAGGCTCACCTGATTGCTCCACCACCAAAATCCGAGATCGAACGCCGTCTCTCTGACAGTTCTCCAACCTTCAAAATTGCTCACATGAAATGTGTTCGAGTTGCGGCCTCACATAAAGTGTCCAACTTGTTAATTCTACCAAGGTGACTGCGGGTACAGTCTCACACCCTGGTAGAGGCAGCGTGATGTACAAATAAGGCTGCACATCTGGATAGACGGACTATCCCAGCATCTACAGTAGTTCTATCATGTCCAGAATACCGAACTGCTGCACCAGGTTGATGACATCAACACCGGAAAACCTCCACAACCAAACACAATCACATGATTCATGTTGTAAGGCTTTAGCCAAGCTACTCACAAGGCTGGAAGTGCCTCATCCAGATGGTAGTAACTGTAGTATTGGTAACCCTCCATTACCGGCTGGTCGTGCCGCAGACCAAGTCAGTTACACTTCTGCATCTGCATGAAAAAGGTCTGCACCAATATGCCACACTTGGCCTAAGGCTTGGGCAGAGGCGTGCTGGCCATTGGGCAGCTCTGAAAAATGCCAGAAGAGCCGGTATTCAATTGGGCCATTTTTTCAAAAAATATTTTCAATCAAGTATAAAATTAAAAAAGAGTGGGTTATTTGTCTCCATACAACTGTGACACAAGGACAACAAACACCCGCCTACACAGTTAGTGTATGTGAAACAAGTGCTTTCAACCAGTTATGTATTTGTCTGTGAATAAGGCAATAGTAGTAGAAAATGAATGAACCTAGAAAAAAGGGAGGGGCTGAGAAGCTGCGGGGAAAAAAACAAAAATGTTCGCAAGCTACTGCTGAAAAGTGTACGAAGATTACAGATTTGTTTGCCAGTAGAAACTCACAATTCTACACTGTTGCTGTCACTGTGACACCACAAAATGAGCTCCAGGCCACTTCAAGCAACTAATTTAATCAATACAACCACAGCAATGATAATATTTAAGATGTAACTCATGGTGAAATCCTAAGGAGAAAAACGTGGCTGAGAGACCTCGTAGGTTTTGACTGTGTGGACAAAACACCAGGTCCAAAGTCTGATTTTGTCGGACCCCTTGCTGAAGTCCACCAGGATAGTCGCTAAATCTCCTTCCAAAGAAACACGGCATCCCCACCAAGAATTCTTGCAGTGTTCCATCTAACTCGGCTGTCTTCCGATTCCAGGAATCGGCCAGTCCTCTCCCACCAGGAGAGGGCTGTAAACAAACCCCCTGTCCCAAAGCAGGTTGAATCCCTGGAGTCAGAATCCCTAAGCCCTTATCCTCTGATAACTTCTGGTAGACTACGACTCCCAAGCCGTACCCACTAGCATCTGTGTGAATCATCTCCTCACCATGTGGCTCAACATAGTGAACACGGGTGCTTTGTTCAAAAATGCCTTTAACTGCTCGAACACTTCCCCACACTGCACTGATAATTACACAACATCCTTCTTCATCAGTTTGTGCAATGGCTAGTTTGAAAAAAGTACGAACACCTGTCACTGGCATTGGTACTTCGATCTCCTGGACAGCCCTTACGATATGGTTCCATAGCAACTCCCTTGGACTTTGTCAAAACTAAAGAAACATTTCTTCGGCTGGAGTTTCTGCTCCACCCCTCGTAAAAGTCCAAGGACAGTGGGCAACCTCTCAAGAAACTACTCGAATAAGCTCCCAATGAGGATAATGTCGTCCAGGTTCACCAAACAGGTCTCCCAATTGTGTCCTCCTAACACGAGGTACAGTGCTCTCTGCATCGTATCTAGGGCATTACAGAGACCAATGGCATTTTTGGAACTAAAACAGCCCTTGCTAACAGATAAAGGTTGTTTTCTCTATATCTGCCTCAGCCATCCGGATCTGCCAGTATCCGCTTGCCACACACAAGGTTTCAAAATACTTTGCAAATGCCAGCGAATCGAACATTATCAATGCAAAATAACGGATACTGATACAGCTTGGTCTGGGCATTTAGTTTACGGTAGTCCACACAAAAAGTAAACTTACCTATAACGACCTGGCTTGGCTGTTACTAACACCCAGGCAAGTTTTCACCAACTTAACCTGTTCCAGATTCCAAATAAGAGACAAGATTGCAGTCAAAGATACCCTCTTGCACATGGTTGGGTGGCGCCGACCAACCTGGAGGTTCCCTTGCCACAATTCACTGAACAAAAAGCTGCCGCATGTGACAAAAAGTCACTGTGGCACTGACGTATGGTCTCACGAAGAAACCAGCCAACAAATGCCAGAACATGACGGCAAAATTCCCCAGAGAAACGCCCACCCTCCCCACGGTTACTTCCCCACAAAATACACGGACACAGTGGATAGTTAAAATATAAATAAAAAGTTTAAAAACACTTAATGTGATCATATTTACATAACTTCTGGCCACCTTAGCCAGCATGAAGAACATTACATGTATAAAAAAACAAGAAAATAAAAATCAAATGATGACTTGACCCTGAGGCCTGCCCTGGCCTGTGTTAACTCTTCTCCAGTCCACTGTGCATTGTCTCAGATAATGGCCGGCCTGGCCACTAAATCACCCAGGTGACCATGACACCATCTGACCTCTCACCCATTGAGATCAATGGGGAGAGGCCTGCTGGGTCTAATATGGCATCGGCCTGGCTGCATACTGCAGCAGCCTAGTAGGCCACCATCAGGAGTTTTGTCTGCTCCTTCCAACTGAGGAACGCCACAGACTAAGTCGTCACACCATCCTTTTTGTGCACAAGCAAAATAGGGCTCATGTAAGGAATATAAGAAGTTGGATTACCAGTGCATCCAGCATCTTCACTGCCTCTTCCCTCTTGACTGCAGGTGCTGCATGCACGGTTTGACACATTTCTTCTGACAGGAGGTTGCCCACCAAGAGGTTTCACCCAACTCCGTATAATCGAATTCGAAATGATGACGGCAGTCCTGCAGAAAATCCTGAAGCTGTCTCTTGTCATAGAGGACCCAGCATCCTTTACCGTACCCCCTCTCAACTTAAGACCAATGCTTCTCTGGTTGAACTTCTGAGTGGGGCCTGTGCACATGCCACGTTTGTCTGCCTCAGTAATACCTGCTACGATCAACAAATGAAGAGAAGCAACTCGCCAGGGCCAACATGCTCTACCAACCTCAAGGAAACTACCTTCTGTACATGAGCTTGTAGCGAAATGTTATCCAATAGATGCAGGGAACAAACTTCCCCACTCCGAATTATAGAACAGGTCTTGGGTAGCTCTGGTGAAAATACATCCACCCACCCTTCCACCTTTTCAGGCTCCATAGGATATCGAGGGCACTGGTCATAGAGAAACAAAGGCTCCACCTACCTGTGGAGTATATGCTGCTTCTGGTAATGATCACAGAATATGTTCATGAGCCCCAGATGTATACAGACTGATTGGTCAAAGCCATATGAAGAGCTTCTGGATGTGTGGCCCACGTGTCCTCCATAAATACTCCTTTCTGGTGTACGATATCTACCATCAACTTAAAGCGAGATACTAGGTCTACCGCTAGTAACACTATGCTTCCCTTCTCTACCAGAAAATGGGTTTTGATGGCTTTATCACGGATCTTCATCTCCATTCTATATCAATGGAGTACTTGCCCATGCCCATTAGGCATGAAGAGATTAACCTCCTGCACTGGTAAAACGATCGCTTGTGCCACCGACATGCTTAAGACCGTTACTTCGGCCCCGGTATCAATGATCATCTCGATCAGACGATTGCTGAATGACATCAGCACTTGTGGTGTGCCAACCAAGTACACTCAGCTCTGACATTTTGGAATGGTAACCCACTGGCCCCACTATCACAACCCTGAGCCCCACCCATCTTTAGATCCTCTTCAGATACTCAGGAGTCTGTGTACCTGCCTCTATCACTGGAGACTCCCCAGGCATAGAAGTATGGGCACACCACCACCAAGAGGGGCTACTATGCGAGTCATCAAACTGGCCTAGCATGGCATCCAATGAAGAGCATTGCTTCAGAAACACCCAACTGGTGATCTGCAGACCTCACTAGAGGCACCCCTGCTCCCAGAAGGATATTCACATATTTGGAGACTGCACGAATGCACATCCCTTCATCAGTTTGCCCACATCATTGGACACCTGAGTTTTAAAGCAAGGCTAATTGTCCACCACTCAGTTCGGCAGTGACTGACATGGGTTTAACAAAGATGCAGCCTCGTTACATTAGACAGGACAATAAAAAACTTGACTACCGATAATGGTGGTCAGAAACTCACTTCCATTAAGCATGACCGCAGCTAAACCCTGGCTTTCACCAGGTACAACCTGAACACAAATAACAGACCCAGTCACCTGGTTTTTTCCCCTCCTGATGGCTAGTTAGTACCCAAAGACATGACTGGCAGCTGTTGTCCCCAGAGCTCTGCCACTGTTTTCTCTTTTTCTCCCAGTCTTCGCTGATGCTCCATCCATCTTGGGCAGTCCAGCAGCATTGGCACCCAGCAGGTTTGAAGCAGAAGACTTGGCGAAACTTTAAGAGCAAGCCACATACCAGATCCTGAGCTACCACCCTGTCTATTAGTACCTCTCAAGTACGGATGGGAAACAACCCATTAGAATAACGGCTTCTACCAGCCATCTTTCCTTGGCAAATGCTCATACCATTTTTGCTCTACAACCAAATATCTGCTCGGTTATAGATGTGAGAGCTTCCGTTTGAAGCAGATGCGCTGACAGCTCTCCCACTTATTCAGACACACTCGTTCTGCCAGCTCCATAAAGTACAAGTAGCTTGACAATACATGGTCTAACCTTGCTTCAATGTCTCAAACTTTGTGAAACAGAGACAAGCCTGATCATCAGAACTGCATTGCCGCCATCAGTTCCTCCACAGGTTTCCACCACACCACATGGGCATAGTAATCCACCACCGAACCATCAAGCAGGTACGTAAAGCAGCTGCACCTGGCTTCATCCATCCAGCACTGAGCCCGAACTTTTGCTTTTGCCAATAGAAAAGGCACCAAATCTTGTCTCTTATACTGATCGAATGAGTGGACTGGGTTGACAAACCGAAATGCCTGAATATCTGCTGGAACTGCAGCGGTACTTAATTTGCACAGTAGCCTACTCCAGTAGTTCCCAAAGTTTCAGCCTTGGAATCAGCTTCCAAGGAATCCACCATTCATACCCTTGGCTTCTGTTTGGAAGCAGGCACTCCCCAGCCAATCCCACCAGGATATAGATTAATTCAACCAAGCAGAGGTACCTCACCAGCAGCACAAGCCTCCGTGCACCTTCCCACATGAGTGACGACAAGAACCGTGGCTATACCACCAACTGGGACAGATGCCCCTGCAACTGCAGGACATCTATCCCATAGGCAATCTATAAGCTGCTGCTCTGAAAGCATGGTGAGAAACGACCGTGCGTCCCTCAGGGATTTTCACCATCTCCCACAGGAGTCTATTAGAGCATCCAACTGAATGGCTTACAGTGCAAACATGGACCCAGCACCTAGCCGAGCTCTACGTCCCATAGGACTGCCAATGGCTCCCTCACGATCAGGTGAAGGTAGACCACCAGGAATCAGGTCACCCAGGTGACTATGCACCAAGACCTACTCCCTTACCAGATGATGGCCACATGAAACAGCACCCACAGCACCTTTCTCCACGGTAGTGTCACTGCCCATGCTACTGCCAGGTGCCACCTCTCCCAGTGCCAACAAATTTTTGTCCTACCTAAAAAGTTGGCATGGCGGTAAAGTTACTTCCAATTCACCTCCCTACCAGTCCCAAGAGTCGCCGTTAGCAGAACCATGGTTCAAAGCAACTCCCACTGTGCCATCATGGTAAAATATGACTAAAAACCACAGGAAACAAAATTGTATCGTTCCAAATGGTAACTTCATGAACGAAAGTCCGTAAAACACTGTACGAAATGGATAGATTTCTGCGGTTTCATAGACCAAAGTACGCATCCCACAGTCAATCAGCAGTAGGACTCACCATTTACCTGGTCACCTCAAAAGTCCACAACAAACTGCCAAAAATAAATAGCAGATACTGTAATGACCCGACAGGTTCGTTAACAATACCCCCCGGATAAATTGACCAAACTCACCCGGCACCAGCCTCCTTACGGGGATGGGATAGCACCCATAGCGGCCTTTCATGGTTAAACCCTGGGTGCCGTAGACTCCACAGAGCCTCCCCCGATGGACACGATGGTAAAACGTCACCACGAGAATATCGCAGTGGAACCCTGTTCCTCCTCGCGGTACTACCCAATGACCGACACGAAACAAGGAATTAAATAAAAAAGATGTATTTAATAACTTACAAAATAAAGCACTATTTACATAATTACATATATTTACATAACTTGGCTGGTCCACATGACCAGCAAGAACACAATATAAACAAAAGACCAACAGGCCAAAAAGGCAACAGAAGATTCACTGGAGCAGGAGGCCAGCCTGGCCTCCACCATCCAACTTGCCTGGTCACTTGTCCACAACAAGGGTGGCAGTGATTTAAATCACATTGATTTAAATCATGATTTAAATCGTGATTTAAATCAATTGATTTTTTTAAATAAATCAAATGATTTTTTTAAATAAATCAAATGATTTTTTTTAAATAAATCAAATGATTTTTTTAAATAAATCAAATGATTTTTTTAAAAAAAAATATTCATATTTATTTAAATATTTAAATTATACAATAAAAAAACAGTTCCCAGCATTTTTCTTTATGTTTATAAAAATAAAGTCGGGTGATAGTCCTTTTGTTAATGCATTATTTTTTGGGAAGATATGCTTGAGGAAGTATCCCCAAATGACTGGTGGAAAAATCATTATAGGAACACATTGATATAAATAGCAATAGTAATCTATTTAAGAGCCTCAGAGGTACTGTATTAAGTCACCAAACCTAAATTTTACATGAAGAGTCATTTGAAAGTTCTCCTCTTCACGTGAACGAATAGGACTTAACATGGTATAAAACAATCTAGCAGCCGATGTGTAAAACTGTGGACTTAACACTGTTCACCACTGATAAAACTTGACAATCTGTTTAAAAACACAAATTTTATATCGCATTAAGATGTGTTTTTTTAAAGTGACTTAATACAGTTTACCTCTGAGACACTGATTTGCTCTAGGAACTGAAACGGTTGCAAAGCTCATGTTTATGTTCAGAATGTTAAATTAAAAGTGCTTGAAACTTATTATTTTCAAATTTGAATGTTTCTTAACATTTTTTTTCTTATTTTGCAATTATTTTACAAACAACTTAACAATTAACAATGTTATTATTACTCATTTTTGCAGACATCATCATAAGATGTCAATGGCTGACCAGACCATTTAATACCTCCAGGCAGCTCTGCTGGAAGGAAACAGTGGTCACTTCTGACCTCTCACCCATTAACTCCAATGGTGAGAGGTCTTCTGGCTCCAAAATGGCATTCGTCCCAGCAGCTTACTGTATGCTGCCAGGCATGTCACCAGAGAGAGTTTGCCTGCTCAATCAAAAATTTGATTGAGCAGACCAGATTGAAACAATATGACCATTTAATATCTCCAGGCAACTCCACCTGGATGAAGACAGTGGTCAGACCTGAACTCACACTCATTGAACCGAATGGTGAGAGGTCTCCCATCACCAATATGGTGTCCGCCTAGCTGCCTACTACAAGCAGCCTGGTAGACCACCATCAGAAATTAGTGTGCTAATTCACAACCAGAAGCCAGACCAGGTTTTTACAAGTGTGTACAAAGACAAAAGATACAGGTGTAGAATATTCAGGGGTCATTCAGGAGGATATTTTGTGGGTAATTATAATTGGGTATAATATAATGGGTATAATAATTTTTTACTTAGAATAAGTTTGTGGGTTTATACATATGTGTGAGGTCATGAATAACCATGACAGTTCAAATTCCAGTGAGGTAATGAATTTTTAACCTTTTATTTTTGTAACCTTTGAAATGTTTTGCCTTTGGAATGTTTTGTTATTTTGAATAATTGTTAGTCACATGGTACCATTCTTTGACAGCTCCTGGTTATAACAGGACTTGCATTATTCTTTCTTGGTCATTCTTGCAATAGGCAGTGTGGAGTGTGTTGGCAGTAACCAGTGGACCAGATTCATCTTTTTAACTATTGGAAACTTCTCAACATTACCAATTGCATTAAGTGCTTGGTCATCATTTGTCTTCATCCTAGTCATCAGTGCTCCATTATTGTGTGCTGTGTCTTCTTCATCATTATCATGAGATGAACTGTTAATTATATTCTAGTTGAAGTTGTACTTCCTCTAGACTTAGAAGCAATAGAAAATCTTATCTCTGTTTTCTGGCTATTTAGTTATATTTTAATGCCATATATATATATATATATATATATATATATATATATATATATTATATATCTTCCCTTTTATGAACATCATCAATTTCTAATTGGTTTGTTACAGTACTTGGTTTGATGTCACATGCTTCGCCCTTTTCAATTTCTAATTCGTTTGTTACTTGGTCTGACATCATAAAAGGACGGAGGAAAAGAAATTCTAATGCTGGGCACAATTGCCTGTGAATTTTGCTTCCATCATGAACCAGTTTCTTCTCATGAACAACTTTATGTTGCACTCTTCAGATTTGAGAACCCAAACAATATTAAGGTGCTTACACAAAATGGAAGTGGTCAAGGCAAATTACATCATGACAACTGGACATTCACACAAAATGTAATTTATAATGAAGTATTTGAATAAAAGTTAAATAATTTTAGTAACAAAATTAAACTAGAATTGTGTTCCCGTCATTTATGATGGGTTACCCAAGTAGTTAAATATTTAAATAGTAATTTTGCCTCACTGGAGTTTAAGCAATTATTAATCAACTATACAAGCATTTAACCCTTACATATGGTAGCAGGGCTTTCTGATTGATCCATTCTTTTTTTCAATTGAGATTTGATTTTTGTGGGAAGTGGCAGTTTCTGAGCCTATTAAATTATTACCTAAAATATCTCACCCCCTTTTGACTTTATTGCTATAGCTGCAGGCTGGTCAGAATTAGATCTTGTACATTATTTTCCTCTGTATTTAACTGGTACAGCAGCTGCTTGGTTTAGCTCAGTAACTCATATAACGAATTAGAAATTATTAAAAGAGCAATTTCTTCTGACTTTTCGAACTATTACAGACAATAAGTTTCCTAAACTGGCTTTACATGAGAGGGTTTATATTAGTAGTAAAGAAACAATTCAAAATTATTTCTTTGAAAAAAATCAATTGTGTATAAATTTGGACACTGAAATAACTCTAGACAAAAGGGATAAATATATAATTAAAGGTTTTACCTGGCAGTCATCCTTTTTAGCTGTTCAATATTTAACTTAGGATGTTCTTCTTGACCATTTAACTAAATTTGAGGAGACTGAAGGTGAGAAGCTTCCTGTTATCGGGTTCATAACTGCTGACCAAATCAGAGAAATTATTCAAGAAGAATTGAGTGACCATCAAACTACACAAAATATACCAGAACCTACTGCTGGAGCTGTAGCATTCTCTACAGATCAGCAAAAGATAATTTGTTAGTATTGTGGCAAGTTAAGCCATGCTTTCAGCTAAATAAGCCCTAGGGCAGTAAGATTCCGAATGGGTGATTCTTCTGCATTTGAAAAATATGAGCAAAGACCTTGTTTTTTTTTTCTCCGAGATATTATAGGAATTCAGCTAATTCTTGGCAAAACTATAATTAGCCACACATGTCACCCAGGAATAATAATATTTGGCAAGTTAGACCACAATATCAAGGAAATCAGAATCAAAGTCAACATTTTTCAGCAAACTAGGTAGGTTTGAGAGTTATTCAAGAGGATGATGGCTCTCATGGTTACAATTCTTCTATTCCTCAAGAGAAGAGTATCGATTCCTATACTTTTACCTGGGAATGTTAAAATTGAACCTACGGTAGATTCTGGAAGTGATATTTATGTTATAAATTCTAGGTTATCCTCTTATTTAATAGAAACTGCTACTTCACTTGTGCAAAATAAAATTCTAGATGGTAGTGAATTTCAAATTTTGGGTATTGGTACACACTTCAGGCTAAATTAAATCAGTTACCTTTTACTTGGTCTTTCTATATGGCTAACTCTAGCTCTATTGATTTATTATTGGGTATGGACTTTATACATAATTTCTTTTCTAAATTAGATTTAATTTCAGGAAAATTTGAACTTGAAGTGCCTTTAGAAAACATGAAAAGTTCCAAGAGTACAGTGTGTCTTATTGTGAGTAATGTTTTGGGAGTATATTCCTTAGATGTTAGTCATCTAAAAATAGTTTCTTGAAAAGGAAATTTAAAACCTAATTCTATTTCGAACTTGTCCATTACTGTAGATAATCCAGAAATGAATTGTTCAACCAAGTTTAGTTGATAAATATAATTATCCTTAGCTTTACTTAGTAGCTGGTCATATTCAAGATAGTGACTATTCTTTGACAGTCTATAATTCTTCCGAATACGGGGCTAGAGGGGTAGAGGTTAATAATGTGGACATTGAAGACATTCCTATTAGACCAAACAGGTACATCTCTTCTAATTGGTTGGATAATAGTAAGTATCCGAATGAATTGTTACCTGCTCTTATTAAGTATAGATCTATTATTAAACCAAAACAATATAATATAGTTACCAGAAGTAGTTATAGATACTGGTGATTCAATACCAGTATGGTCTCCTCCTTATAATGTAAGTGAACAAAAAAGGTTAATTTTGAGGGAACAATGTCAAAAGTGGTTGGAGCAAGGAATTATTACTTTTTCTAATTCACCTTGGCTAATCCAGTGGTTATAGTAACACGTGCTCAACCTGAAGGGAAAAGGAAAGTCTGTGGATCATATCAAAAATTAAATAAATGTATACAGCATCAAAACTTTCCATTACTTAGACCTGATGATCTTTTTAATGAAATGAAAAATTCAAAAATTTTACTACTATTGATTTAGAAGCAGCTTATTTGCAATTTCCGTTGAGAGAAACAGATAAACTTAAGACAGCTTTTGTAACACCTGATAGGCAATATCATTTTAATTTTTTGCCTTTTGGTCTTCCTATCACAACAGCCTATGCAAAGGGCCATGCATTTCCATTTTTCTGATTTGTGTGGTAAGTGCGTAGTTGTATTCCAGGATGACTTGGCAATGTATTCGAATTCCTTTGATCAGCATATTAACGCTGTTTCTATGGTTTCAGATCGACTAGCATGTTCTGGTTTACTCATTTTTGTTAGTAAGACTACCTTTTTAGTCAATCTATTGTATATTTGGGTCATGTATTGTCCAGTACTCATATAATCCCAATCAGTTAAAAATATTGAGGCAGTTACTGCTTGGAATTCACCAAAAAATGTAAAAGGTATGCCGATTTCTAGGACTTTCTTCATATTTTAGAAGATTTATTTTGAATTTTGCAGATCATACTACTTGTTTAAGGAATATCACCAAAAATGGTGTTAAGTGGAATTATACTGAATCTCATGAAAATGAATTTCAGGATATAAAATCAGCCCTTACATCATATGCAGTATTAGTTCATTTTCATCCAAGTTTACCAACTATATTAAAGACTGATAGTAGTATTGTAGCTGTGGGTGCTATTCTTTGTCAACTGCATCAAAACAAAGAGTGTGTAGTTGCTTATGCCTCTTCAGCTTTACAGTTACAACAAAAGTGGTCTCCCACTGATAATGTTATGCAATCTATTGGGCTGTTTTGCATTTTCGTAATTATCTAGACACATTCCTTTCACAGTTTACACTGATCATCATGCCTTATGTTATTTATTTTGCATGAAGGATCCTCATAATCGTTTGGCTCGATGGGCAGTTTTTTTTTGCAAAACTTTCAATTAACAGTTAAATATAGACAAGGTAAATGCCAGCAAGACGTAGATTGCTTGTCACGTTACAATTTTGAGTTACCTGTTGTTCATACCAACTTTTTTAACACTAATCTTCTTCGGAAAAAAAAACAGAAATATGAGCTTAGTGAAAACAACTTTAATCCAAAACTTCATAGATTACTAGATTATGGTAAGGATTCTTTACTGTTTAAGTTAGGTGACTATGGTTTCAGCTCTAGAGTACATGTTCCTTTTTAGCTTAGACAGCAATTATTGGCTACAGCTCATGGCGATCCTCTTGCAGGACATCTAGGTTCCAAGAAAGTATATTACAAGCTAAGTCATCTATTTTTGGCCGAAAATGATGGCTGATATACAGACATTTGTAAATTCTTGGGATGCTTGTCAATTCTGAGCTAAAAGTAATCAAAAGGTTGCTGGTCTTTTGCAACCAATACCTGTGGTTTCAACATTTCATACTATTGCTATTGATTTTGTTGGTAGTAATACACCAACTGCATTGGGATATAATTGTGTGCTTATTGTTATTGATGCTTATAGTAAATATGTTATAGCTAAAGCTTGTAAAGATCAATCAGCTTCAACTGTTGCTAGATTTTTGTTGTATGATTTTCCATGTCATCTATTATCAGATAGAGGTAATTCCTTTTTGAGTAGCACAGTATCTGAATTGTTACAATTAATGGAAACTAAAAAAATTAATAACTCAGTTTATAATCCGCAATGTGACGGTCAGGCAGAAAATGCTGTTATTAGCTAAACTTCTCAGGGAATTTTCACACAAATGGCCTGAGTATCTTACATTTGCAGTATATGAATACAATACTGCTGTTCATAGTTCTTTGCAGATTTCTCCTTATGCAGTGGTATATGGGGGTGAGCCTAGACCTATATGGTATTGCTTTACATATAACATCTGTTAATCCCTATCCTGTATCTGTTACTGATTATTTTAGATATGGTTTTACTACAATATGTTCATGGGTTAAAGAAAATCTTTTACAAACCCAGCAGGAACAGAAACAATATTATGATATGTACCATAGGAAACGGCTGCTACCACCATTCAGTCGGTGGCGGCGGTAGTTCCTCTGGTTGGGGAGGCTGCGAAAGCGGGTTCGGATGGTGGGAAAGCGGCTACCAGTGTGGTAACCGCTAGTACCCCGGAACCTGGGTCTCCAGCTGTTCGAGACCTCCTAGATTGGTCTAGGGTGGTGGAGGAAAGCGAGGACATCTCCCTGGGAGCGTCCTTGGTTATAGACACGGAGATGGAGGTCGAAACCACCATTGATTCGGTGGTTGACACCTCAAAGCAGTGGCGGAGTCGTGACTCCTCTTCAGAGGCCTGTGGTGGGCACGTCGGTGAGCTGCGGAGTGGATGGGCTCCACTTTCGCGACACTGCCAGGGAAGCCGTCCGGTACCTAAGGTCAGGTTCAAGGGAGCAATCCTGGCTGGCTCGACTGATCTGTTCCCGAGACGAAACAGGGAAGTTGCGAGAATTGTGGCAACCTGGTCTGCTATAATTCTCAATTTTTTGAATGAGCAGACGAATTCCCTATGATGGCTGTAGGGACGGACGCCATTTTGGTGCCAGCAGGCCTCTCACCATGAAGTCTATGGGTGAGAGGTCACATGTGACCTCTGTCCCCTCCAGGTGGAGTTGCCTGGAGGTTTCCTGTGGCCTTGTCAGCTACAGGATCTGGGCAGTTGGTTGTGGGCAGCTGAGAAGACTAGACATGTGGGTGGAGGTCAGGGAGACCTCCACTGTCCGGCGTTTGGGTCTTTCGTTTTGTGCCTTGGCCATTTGGCCTTTGTTTTATATAAAGTGCTGTTGGGCTGGTCAAGCGGACCAGCCTTATGTAAATATCCATCTTTTCGTCGCAAGTGTAAATTAAAACACTTCTCATCAATTTTATACTTGTGTCCATGTCTTTTCCTTGGGGAATACCGCAGAGGGTGGGTTCTCCGGTCGTCAAGACGTCCACCGTCTTTTTACCGTCTTATTTCGGCCGGTAATTGTCTCGGCGTGGCGGCATGGTTTTTCGTCGTGTCTGTCGTGGGTGGCTCCAAGGAGCCGACACATCTCGAGGATCACTGTGCGGAGGCGGCTACGGGGACGATCCCGTCGCCGTTGTGGAGTCGGTGACAGTAAATTTATTTTTCGAAAATTACCGAGCATTGTAACGGTCCAGGCGGGACGTTACAAATGATAATATGATACTACTACTAACAAATATTAAAGCCACATAAAGAAATACACAACACCTGCATATAATGACAGAAAATGGAAATACAATAATCTTAAAAAAGGTAATATAAAATTAACCCTGTTAAAAGGGTTAACTTCAATTATTGTCTAATGTAACTATGTGACTGATGTCAATCAAATAACATTCACCTAATGCTATAATATGGCAATCATATGATTTACCAATAAAACAATTAGAGAAGAAACCCAAATTAACCAATTATAGATAAGGAAAAAACAAAAATCAGATTATAGTTAGTGAATTTCATTCTTTTAGTCAGAGTGTGGCAGACTCTCGGGGTCAGTTGGTCAGTGGGCATTCAATTGGTTTTTTTTTTAAGTTTAAATTTTTGAAGTGAATTGTTTTCTTGAATGTTAATTTTTCTTAATGTGAATAAAAAAATAAAAAAAAATAAATAAAAGGGGTGAAGAAAAAAAAGGAAAAGCAAAAATAAGGGAACAACAAAACCAACATCAACTATTACTACGACAGAAGACCATCAAGGCAGAAGGTAAGAAAGCATTGTTTTGTTTTAAAAGAAAAGGCCAGCCCAGTACCCTCCACACTAGAAAAACCAACCCCAGCAAGGTTTAAACTTAAAAGCAAACCAAAGGGGGGGTCAAACCTTACCTGTTACCCCTTTGCATCCTTCTCCCTATACGGCATTGCTCTTGGCAAACCGGATGACAATTAAAATTGGCGGGGAGCATGCCCCACGAGGGACAACCATAATGATCTGCTCTGACTCATTATCTGCATTAACTGTTGTCATTAGGATCCAGCACACATGCTGATTCATACCATGCAAATGCTGATATACGTTGCTTTGGGAGTTATGGCAGGCAGATGTGCCTGGCCTGGATTAAAATCCATGCTGGCCACACCTGGAACGAGCATGCTGACCAACTTGCCAATCTGTGAACTATGTCACTTACAGTGGCAGTCTACAGATGCACAATATCAAGCTTCCAGGCAACAGTCCAAGCTAGGGAACACTAGGAGTGGCAGTCGCTGTGGAACTTTTCTAATACTGGCCGTCAAGTCCATGAGCTGCTCCCACAGCTGGACCATTCTCACCGCATCTTCTCAGGGAAAATAGCTTTGCTGATGACCGGCAGGGTCCGTTCAATCGCTACCTCCAACGTTTTCTGGCTCATTACTACAGATGGTTGTTGCCCATGCAGACTTGGTGAGGAGGACACTCTACAGCACATCCTCTTCCACTGTATGCTTCCCACTCACACTGCAGAACACGACCGTCTCATCTTGTGGTCCACTACGACTGGTCTTAGTTGGAAAATCCACCCAGCTGTCCTCTTTCAAGCTGAACACTTGAAGGCAACACGTGAGTTTGCCAATGAAGCAGTCTTCTGATAATCTGTTTCTCATGATGATGCCACCACTGAAAGTGATAACTCCCAGTGAGATAATAGTGGCCACCACCCTTTCAGCTTCTCCCTTACAATGACGACTAAATCACCAGAACCGAACATTGGAACTATGATAACACAGACCTGTTAATCACAAACTAGTGCACAAACCCTAGCTGCTAACCTAGAGATACTATGTTTTTGTGGTACCGGGGAGGGGTAGGGGCCTATAGGCTCTTGTCTGCCTTCGTGGCAAAGACCCTTCTTGTTAAGACTGTTGTACACCAAATGGTATAAGTGGCCGTAAGCCTATCGGTGGGTGGGCCGTTGTTATATTTACAACACACAAACTAATTTAAATTAGAATTTATGCAGTGCAAATGTATAGTAAAAAAACTTCGTCCACACTTCGTTCATATTTACTGATTCTACCTGCCGAACTCTAGCTGAAGCCTAGAGACATGTAGACAGATGCGACACTTTTTGTTGACACTTGTTCTAGACACAGGTGTACGACACTGCTCTAGCCTCAAAAATTGCAGTATGTGTAGACGGTAAAGACACTGCTCTAGACACAAGTGTCACCTCTAGGTGTCGTTATTTATGCGAGCTTTCACTCAACATTTGGCTTCATTTTCTGGGTTTAAGTTTTCTTGAGTTAAAGTTGTACTTCCTCTAGACTTAGAAGCAATAGAAAATCTTATCTCTGTTTTCTGGCAATTTAATTATATTTTAATACCATTATTTATTTATATTTTGTGAACTAAACAGCTGTTAATATTAATATATTTTATTTGTTTTGTTATATTAAATAATATTTAAATAGTAATTTTGCCTCACTGAAGTTTTGTTAGTTAAAGGATTATTAATCAACTATACAAGCATTTAACCCTTACAAATGGGTTTTGAAGTGTGATTAAGTTCAGTAAAGTGACAGAATCATCAAAACAACATCACAACCACAAATCACCTGGACATCAGCAACCTCTGCAAGTAAAGGTACCAAACAAATATTATTTCATAAAAGGCCAGTAAAATTAAGCATACACATGGTAAAATAAAAAGAAACAATAGGAAAAACAACCTAACTGTTAAAACAATAGTGGTTCCCCTTTATAGGCAGATTTCTCTGAGAACAGAACAATACTGTTAGTCTTAACTTATTGTCTTTTTTCAATTTTTTTTAATTTTCCCGAACAGGGCCAGGAGTTGGGGCTAAACACAACAGCTAACAAACACATTTTCGAAAAAGAAATTATGTTTACCTTTGCCTGGACTGCATATGAGGCCAACAGCACAGATGCTTCTGGAGGACAATAAATGTCCATATTAATGATAGCTTGACGAACTTGTAAGTAGAATAAGTGCTGCGTAATCTCCTGAACCAACTCTTCAGAGACCATTTCTGGGTAAAATTTAACCAAGAAAAGAAAACATACAGGAGATTTCTTTGGCACGTCTTGATCATGGACCTACAATTTATATAAAATCTTTATCAGTACAAAAACTAATAGCAAAATAAAAAAATTAACAAGAAATTAAAAAATCCTATACACATTCAACACAAACGATTTACTGTTAAAATTAAAATACAATATCAAGTAATATATTTTATATATTATATACTAGTGGGGCCCGTGGGGGTAGTTGGTCCCCTATCGGGTGCCTCCCCAGGTGGCGGATAGGGGAATGCCCGCCAGATATGGAGGGTACAGAGGGCATAAAATACTCAGGGCAGACCAAAACCAAACCACGCCATTGCCGGTCCCCCAGCCCGGGTGCAAAAGTGGAGGGTCGACGTCAGGTTGGCAGCCGGTTGTAAAGATTTGCCAAAACATATGATGTTGGTTCGAAATAGTTTTCCGAATATGGCTAGGGCGTCCCCGCCATAAGCGACGCGCAGCTGCAACGCCCGGTGGCTGTGACAAATTGGCAAGGGCTACCCCACAGTGCATGGGTGGGGCTAAAGAAGCGAGTCCAGCATCAACAACAAGGAGGTCTTGGAAGTAGTGGTAGAAGTGGAGGTACTAAACTTAGGTTTGGCACCTGGAATATAGGGAGTTTGACAGGGAAGACTAGGGAGTTATCTAGTGTTCTAAAGGCTAGGAGGGTAAATGTTGCATGTCTGCAGGAGACAAGATGGAAAGGGGATAAATCCAGGGACATTGGGGATGGGTATAAATTAATTTATGCAAGTAGTGAGGAGGGTAGAAATGGAGTGGGAATTGTCCTAGATCAGGAACTCAGACATAGTGTGGTTGAGGTTAGGCGGATAAATAGTAGGCTGTTAGTAGTAAAGGTAGTTTGGGGTGGCATTGTTATAAATGTAGTTAGTGCATATGGCCCCCAGGTTGGATTAGATACAGCCAGGAAGCTAGAATTCTGGGAACAGTTTGATGACCTAATGTTGGGCCTGAGTAGGAAGGAACGGGTCATAATTGGTGGGAACTTTAACGGACATGTAGGTAGAGGTAGGGAAGGGTATGAAGAGGTACATGGTGGGTGGGGCTATGGAGAGCGAAATAAAGCAGGGGAGAATATCCTGGAGGCAGCAGTGGCACATAAGTTAATTTTAGCAAACACACTATTCCAGAAGCGAGAGGAACATTTGATTACTTTTAAGAGCAGGGCAGGAGAATCCCAGATTGATCTCTTCATGATTCGGAGTGAGGATAGAAATGAGTGCAAGGATTGTAAAGTGATATCGAGTGAAAACTTAGCGGGACAACATAGGCTAGTAGTGTTAGACCTAAAACCTAGGGGTGCAAAACAGGTGGTCAGACATAGAGGAGAGACAGCAATTAGGTGGTGGGCATTACCAGACAAGGTGGAAGAGTTTAAGAAAATGGCAGGTAAGATAGCATGGGATTTAGATGGCACTGCAGGAGAGCTGTGGACAAGGGTAGCACAACAGATCCGTGATTGTGGAAACGAGGTACTAGGGACAGTACGAGTAGGGGGTCTCGATTAGACAGAGAAACTTGGTGGTGGGATGAGGAGGTACAGATGGCAGTTAAAAAGAAGAAAGATGCTTTCAAGACTTGGTGGCACGATGGAAGCAGGGAGGCCCAGATAGAATACAAGCGTGCCAAGATAGAGGCCAAACAGCAGGTAGCCATAGCAAAGCATAAGAAATATGCGGACATGTATGCCAAGTTAGGTACCAGAGCAGGAGAAATGGCAGTATATAGAATAGCTAGGGCTCGGGAAAATAAAGGCAGAGATATTGAAAAGGTGGTGAGTGTTAAGGATAATGGGGGCAAAGTATTGTGGGGTAGGGAGCCAGTACGGAACTGGTGGGGGGAATATTTTAGTAAGCTTATGAATGAGGGGGTAGAGCAGGAGCCTTTCACTGGAAGAAATAATGATAGAGAAGTGGAGCAGGTTAGGGCTGAGGAAATTGTTCAGGCATTGCGAAAAATGAAGCTAGGGAAGGCTTTAGGGCCAGATGGGATACCAGTAGAGGTGTGGAGGTCTTGGAGAATGTTGCCATTTCCTGGCTCACAAAGTTATTCAATAGATTGGCTATGGGGGATAGAATGCCAGGTGCATGGCGGGACAGCTGGTTAGTGCCTATTTTCAAAGGGAAGGGTGATGTTCAGGAATGTGGGAACTATAGAGGTATTAAATTGATGAGTCATACGATGAAGCTTTGGGAGAGAGTAATTGAAGCTCGACTACAGGGTAAAACTGCAATTGGGGGAAGTCAGTTTGGGTTTATGCCAGGAAAATCCACAATGCACCCCATTTTTGCCATAAGGCAAGTTATTGAGAAGTTTCGGGCTGCCAAGAAAGAGTTACACATGGTATTTATAGATCTAGAGAAAGCCTATGACAGAGTACCACGGACATTATTGTGGAAGGTCTTACAGAAGAAGGGGGTGGGTGAGTTATATAGATATGGTGAGGGACATGTATAGGGATGCACGGACAAGCGTTAAGACTGCCTGGGGGTTCTCTGACAGTTTTCGTGTTAGGATTGGTGTGCACCAGGGCTCAGCACTTAGTCCATATCTATTTATTTTGGTCCTGGATGAGTTACTGGCAGGGGTGAGGCAGGAGGTCCCCTGGTGTATGCTGTTTGCAGATGACATAGTCTTAGTTGGGGAATCCAAATTGGAACTCGAGATAAGGTTAGAGGAGACTAGGAATGCCTTGGAATCAAAGGGGTTGAAAATAAGTAGGGCAAAAACGGAGTACATGAAATTTCATTGGGATGGGAAAGAACAGTTGAATGATCGGATTAGACTTGGGGACAGTTTAATGCAGCAGGTGCATGACTTCAAATATTTAGGATCTGTGCTGCAAGATGATGGGAGCTTAGACTTAGACATCACAAACCGGATAAAAGCAGGTTGGCATAGGTGGAGGCAGGCTAGTGGGGTTTTATGTGACAGGAAGTTACCTATAAAATTGAAGGGAAAGTTTTATAGAACAGTAGTCAGACCAGCTATGCAGGTAGCTGAGATGAGAATGCTAAGGTTTATGAGTGGGGTGACCAGAAGGGATAGGATCAGAAATGATTTTATTAGGGGTAGTTTAGGGGTAACAAATATAGTAGAAAAGATGCAGGAAAATAGGCTGCGGTGGTTTGGGCATGTCCTCAGGAGTGGAGAAGATGGGCTGCTGAGACAAGCAATGAACTTAGACCTGGGAATAAAACGGGGTAGAGGAAGACCCAAGCAAACCTGGGATGTGGTAGTAAAACGGGATATGGTGGCATGTGGGGTCACTGGGGGCTTGGTGCAAAATCGGAACAAGTGGAGACTTAGAACCAGCAAGGCCGACCCTGCTGCTTGCGGGATAAGGTACAGGAAATGATGATGATGATGATATACTAGTGGGGTAACCCGTCATAAATGACTGGAGCATCTAGTTTATTTTTGTGTGACTGTCCGGTTGTCATGAAGCAATTCGCCTTGCCCACTTGTGCTTTTTATAAGAACCTTAATATTTTTACAGGTATGTGAAGACAAGGAGATACAGTCTTGTGCCCCACCCTTTTATGACTGTCAGACCAAATATCAACCAATTGGAAATTGAAAAGAATGGGGCATGTGACGTCAGGCGACATAACAAAATAATTAAAAGTTGCTGGCCCTCATAAAAAAGGCGGGGAAATCGACTATTGTACTGTCTTTACTTTCCTGTCCTTACTATTGTCCGGGTTCTTGGATCGGGAGAGTGCAACATAAAGTTGACCTTGAGAAAAAAGCAGTTCATTTAAATTTCAATCTGATTAAGTTTTTGTCCTAAAACAATTTACCCTAAAGGGACATTTGACCTAAAAGAACATTTGCCCTAAAGGGACATTTGCCCTAAAGGGACATTTGCCCTAAAGGGACATTTGCCCTAAAGGGACATTTGCCCTAAAGGGACATTTGCCCTAAAGGGACATTTGCCCTAAAAGGACATTTGCCCTAAAAGGAAATTTGCCCTAAAAGGACATTTGCCCTAAAAGGACATTTGCCCTAAAAAGACATTTGCCCTAAAAGGACATTTGCCCTAAAGGGATGTTCCATTAATGAGTAGTCTAAATATACAGTAATTGGTTTTAGGGCAAATGTTCCTTGAGGGCAAATAGTTTTAGGGCAAATGTTTTAGGGCAAATGTTTTAGGGCAAATGTTTTATTAGAGCAAATGGTTTTAGGACAAATGGTTTTAGGACAAATGGTTTTAGGGCAAATGGTTTTAGGGCAAATGGTTTTAGGGCAAATGGTTTTAGGGCAAATGGTTTTAGGGCAAATGGTTTTAGGGCAAATGGTTTTAGGGCAAATGGTTTTAGGGCAAATGGTTTTAGGGCAAGTGGTTTTAGGGCAAATGTTCTATTAGGGTAAATGGTTTTAGAGAAAATGTTCCATTAGAGTTAATTGTTTTTATGGCATGGATCGAGAGAGCGCAACATAATGTTGACATAATTGCTGGGCACAATTGCCTGCGATTAACTGTAGTTTAATTTTGCTACTATTATCCCCTGCCCTTTTTATATTTGAAAGAGAAAATGAGTTTTTCATTTTCTTTGGTGTGCGCATGTGCGTCGTTTGTTCCTGTTTTACTCCTTTCATTTCAATTTCAGTCACCCCTCCCACTTTTTCCCCCTCCACGTTTCTCTCTCCTCCCCCTCTACACTTTCCAACGTATTCTGCCTCTCCAATTTAATACCATTGGGGTTCTTGGATGGGGAGTGTGCAACATATAGTTGACCTTGAGAAAAAAAGCATTTCATTTATTTAAATTTATTTAAATTTATATAAATTCCGATGTTACACACACAGACCTGGCTTATTATAGACATATTTTATGATTTTTATATATAACCCTTTTAAGCGGTAGCCCGTGCTAATGTGCGGTGGAACCTTTTGTACTGCCATGATCCTTGTCTTGTCACCATATATTCAACCATTAATGCTGGCGAGAAAGATTCCATGGTGGCTGGCGCCACCCAACGGTTCTTCAGAGGAAGACAAAGTATGATCCTAGCCCCTAATTTGGAGTCAGGACTGGTGAGTTTGGAGAAAACTGCTTGGGGTTTGTGGGTAACTGAGTCAGAGCGGTACACCAATGATCCCTGAAACGACCAGCAACCCTCATCCCCTACTGCTTTGTGATTTGGTTCCACAAAGAACAGCTGTGCATGGCAAGCTACTCCACCAGACCCATGCCAACAATCACATGTTCTTTAGCCAGGACCCATGTGTTTTTCATGTGTCATGTGAGCCTGTCCCACGATACTGGCAAGTCATGGTTAGCCCATGAAGATTCCGTGGATGTGCGGTCCAAACATCCTCCTAAAAGTATATCTTTTGGGTTATGATGTTGATAAATAACCCGAAGCATTCCACCAGGTCAACACCCGGAACCGCTTATCTCTCACCCTATATTATGAGTGGTGGTGCTCGACTTCTCGAGGATTGCCATTTCCACCTTTACAATCCATTTATCTTTGATAAAGTGCCTGCTTTTATTGAGAGATGGTTCGACTTTTGCTTAAGCAAATGTGAATTTTATAGAGGCCTGTAAAGGACATGTGACAAATTCAAAATTTGTCATTACCAATTGTTAATTTGTTATAAATTGTGAAATTTCAATGCATTCTGATCAGGGCTCCAGAATACACGTGTATTACAAAAATTACACATTTGAGAAACAGGCCCTAGTGTCTATAATCATCTGCATGAGACGATTATCCAATGAAACAAGCACTCGAGGGTGATCCAACCAAAAAAGCAAGGCTTTGACATTTGGGTATGGGAGCGTGTTGACTCACATTACATTTTGGAACCTTACCTGTCACCAATTGCCTCGGAAGTTACGCCTACCGCATGTTTACGTCGCATTTTTGGTCAAAACTGTACGAAAGGCGGGACCACTTTTGACCAGCTGTGGTGAAATGAGGGCCGACTTTGGTCAACTGTGACCAGGCTGATATCTTAGTATAGTTACTCTCGTCATATTACGGAGTTACTTCACCCATTTTTGGGGGCACAAGTCGAAACAGACTTCGTTGTCAAAAAAGGTTAGGCTATATCAGGCCTATGGACTTAGTCCCGTGTGGGGTTCACGTTTAACACGGAACGTAGACCCAGTTTTGGCCAAGCTTATCTTGTGTAGTTACACACAACAACACGAGAGGAGCCACCATCGTGCTTTGCCGCCTTTATTTTAAAAAGGAGTGGGCAATTTAAACAGGGATAACTGAAATATACTCGTTACATGGAGACCAACTGTTGGGGCCAATCGCCGTTTCCATGTACGATTCTTCGATTGTGAACATATAAGTTTTCGGGCTTTTGTCATCTTTCGATGCATGCTCTTCCAAAGTGTGACTTATGGAAACGGAGCAGCTTACGATGGGACCGATTGTTGGGGCCAATCGATGTTTCTGTGTAAGCCAAAAAAGAAAAATCAGTACTTGTTACATGGAGACCGATTGTTGGGGCCAATCGCTGTTTCCATGTATGATTCTTCGATTGTGAACATAAGTTTTCGGGCTTCTATGTCATCTTTCGATGCATGCTCTTCCAAAGTGTGACTTATGGAAACGGAGCAGCTTACAACGGGACCAATTGTTGGGGCCAATCAATGTTTCTGTGTAAGCCAAAAAAGAAAGATCAGTACTCGTTACATGGAGACCAATTGTTGGGGCCAATCGCCGTTTCCATGTATGATTCTTCGATTGTGAACATATAAGTTTTCGGGCTTTTATGTCATCTTTCGATGCATGCTCTTCCAAAGTGTGACTTATGGAAACGAAGCAGCTTACGATGGGACCGATTGTTGGAGCCAATCAATGTTTCTGTGTAAGCAAAAAAGGAAAGATCAGTACCGTTATCTGAGGATCTGTGGGCCTTCTTTGGGCTCACTGACCCTCATCCTACCTTCTATTTCCTTCCACCCACTCGTGTATCCAGCCTTGACTTGGCAAGTGGGCTTGTTGGGAAATCTCTCGTTTGTCACCGAGGTGTTATTGTTTCATCGAACAGAGACATTTCCCTAGACTTGTGGATACAATCTTTTTCTTCCACGGCCTTATTCTTTCCTTTCCTATATAAGGTCGTTTGCTTTTTGTGCTGTCCGTCTGTGAATAATGATAGATTCATTTGGGCGTTCAGCAGTCAATGCCGAACGTACCAAATCGCTTCTAAAATGTGTGTTGCTTTTGTCGTTTCAGTAACCCGCTAATACGAAGCGTATATTAAAATGGGTAGACACGAGTCGAGGAAGGCGACTAAAAATAACGATGACACAGACACAGACGTAAACACAAACGGCAAGACAAATATTCGTGGCGACGTGCATGAAAAATTTGACGAAGGAACGGCGTTGCTTAATGTGCCCTGTGACCCACAAGAGAAGAAAAAAACCACTAATCGAAGAAATTTCAACTGTCCGCTCTGCCATGTCCCTGCCCATGGCCGTCTCATAAGGCACTTACGTGACCACCACAAAGAAAAGACCGAAGAGCTCCAGGACATAAACAAAAAAACCAAAGAAAAATTTAAAAACGGTCCTCGTGAAACTGGTTCGGTTCACTCATAAATAACTTGATTGTGCGCCAAGGTCTTATGAGATGCATATATCACGTTGGTTCACGCTTCGAAAACCTTCCTTCTGTGTGGGAGCAGGGCACGTTATGTGACAACCCAGAAGTCGTTGACGAAAACCCCATAGACGAAGGTGAATTCGGTATGGAAGACGATGACGATGGTGCGTCGCCGGTAGTGTTTCCTCGCAAGAACTATCCTGCGGGATCCGTTCTTGCCAAAATGCAAGCGGAAAATTTAACCATGCGTTACAATCTGTCGTTCTTTACGGATTTTATTAATCACATGGAGACAGAGAAGATCTATCATGCTCGTGCGCATCGGCTCACGTACGCAAGACTGGTTTAGAGGGTGTTGTATAATGTTAACATCTCAACAGGCCGCAGCACGAAACACCAGTGCCGAGCATCATGATACACACCAACCACGTCCAAATTACGCACTACAGCTCACACGTGTTGGCACGAAAGCGAGCACCATCATAAGTCTTTACCGCAACTTACTAATTTACCCTCGTTACCTGATGACTGCGACCGATTTGAGGGTCAAAGATTGCCTCTTGTACGACTTGGCACATGTCGTAGAAGTAATCAAGCGATTCATGGTATGGGCCAAGAAGGAACAGAAAGCCGAAAGCCGTGTGAAAAAGAGCGAAGATGCAATGAAAAACACTTTCACTGAACAAACTGTGGCTGAGTCTACGTCGTTAGTAAGTGACTCTGCACTCCTGGAGGACGTAAACGACTCACTTACGCGCCTTCTTGATAACGGGTTTAATGCTATCGATTACTGCATAGTCGCGCTATTTAATGCTCATCATTGCATCGTACGGAATTCGGCAATTGGCCATAATTAATCTTCGCCTATGCGAATACTTAAATCGCAGGGAAGCAGCGTCAGGAGACTGTGTTCTTCATGCGTGACCATAAGACGTCTGCCACGGGTCCTCAGGGCATCTCCCTAACATCAGACCAGACGTCGATGTTTGAGGTCTACTACCACCTCCTCAGACCAATGGTTGATGTCCTGAAGACGGAAAATTTCTTTCTCAATACTGTGGGAACAGCGTGGAACAGTCCTTCTCGAGAATGTTCGCGGATGTCAGCAAAGTACGGTGTACCGTTCACTGTCACCCGTACGCGGCCGTCTCTCCAGACTTCCATTGCCTGGAAGTCTAAACAAGAACGGGAGAAGATCTGCAGAGCTCTAAAACATCGAGAGCTCACTGCAGAAGGTTCGTACTGCCAACCGAACGTCGAACAGACCGCACAAGACTCTGCTCTCATCCGCAAAATCATCTCCACATCCCGTGAGAAGAGCGCGCAAATCAAAAGATTCGAAGATGCACAACCATGCACGTCGTCCGGCATTACACATCCTAGCGGGGAGGGATCGTTCAGGCCTTCCGTTGTCTACCCAGACAGCGACGACGATAGCAGTCCGTCTACCCACGATACGAGGAGCTCTAGGAAACGAACTTTTGACAACCGTCATAGTCGCTTTCGCAGGATATGGTTCAGACCGTCCGATTCGGACTTTTCGTAAAGTGGGTAAAAAACCTGCATGTGCTTCAGTGTTCTTGTGTCTACCGTGCTTTCTATCTTACCTATAACGAATGGATCTCGAAAGAGAACTTTTGACACTTGTCATAGTCACTTTCGCAGTTTTCCGTACAAACGATACGCTACGGCTCTTCGGGCTCTTCGTGAGTGCTTGTGTTTGTGCATCAGTGTTCTTGAATGCATGACTGGGGGTATTTGTGGGGGTGTGTTTGCATGTGTGCCTGCTTCGATGTTTTTTCCCTGTAATGTCCTGTCCTGTCCCTCTTCGATGTATCTCCACCTTGTCGTGGTGAGGAGGCTTGAGCCTGTTTTATAAAGGCCGCTAAGAGATACAATTCATATGTGGCGGTTATAAGGTATATTCGTATACCGCCACGCTACTACTCTCATTGGGCTATTGCACGGCCGTGAAGTAGCAGGACTGAAATAAACTAAGTCCTAAATAAATGTTGTACTGACAGATACAGCATGATGCGGTCTATGGGTCTTCGATAACCGCAAGCTACTCATGGCATCATGCTATTGCACAACCATGGAGTAGCAAGAAAAAAGTTCTAAGTCGAATAAGCCTAACACCGAGAGAACAGGTATGATTATCGGTGATCGATGGAGTTACGACAGGAGACCGTAAACCCCTGGCATAGCTATGACTTAGTTAATCCAGGGACTGGGTACCCACCTCACACACCAGAGGCTGGTAAGCCTCTGACACATTTACATCTGTTACTTTGTCGCATAATGAACTGCGATTAGAAAATGTTAGACACCTCCAATCGATTTTGGAAGAGACCCGACATAATGCATTCCCCAACATTCTGTCTGATTTCCCAGAATGATCGTTTGTAACAATCCAGGTACTTTCTGGTGTGACAGCTTCGTTCATTGACAGATATGGCACAACCTGATATAGGCGGCAACATCTGTTTTCATTGTTTTGACTACTACTTGTTCTGCTTGTTTGTTGGACATCTTGGCATCATTCATTTTTGCAAACGACATAGTGACCCCACTTTGCAGTGGTTTCTGTCGGCTCCCATTTTTGTAGATAGTATGGATTTGGAGCCAATCTACAAAGTCTGCATTATGCGTCAGAGTCCTCCAGCTGCACCGTGGTGCAGCTCTGCTTAGGCATCATCAATTCCTCTACAAGAAGAGCTGTTTATATTTGATGTCTTTTCATCAGTCTTTCTCTCTCCCAACCGGTACCACGATACAGACACCTGAGTGGTGTCTAAATGCTATGTGAGCGCGTTATTCCCCTGGTTCCTTCCGTCACCGCAGGGAAAGAAAAAGTTCTTCTAGGTTTTCCTCTTGACATCTAGCATGGAACTTATGGAAGTTCTACAAGCCAGTTTTGCATGTTGCAGCATGCTACTTTATAGTGGATGTTGCACAATTTGATTTCATATAATGTATACATTAAAACTTATGAAACCCCCTCACTGAAAGGTTTAGGGGCTAAATGTGATACATACAATGAAAAGTTCTTTAGGCGGTGTTGCAGTGTGCCACGCTGTAGTAGGTGATTAGCTTTATTCTGAAGAAATAATTTTGGACCCCCCATAAAAAAATCCTGGCTACGCCACTGCTCCCTAGTCTCGTTAGAAACTCAACAGTCTTGAGGATCTTTTGTCTTCGTAATTTGGCAGACTTTCGTCCATAAATTACCCTTAAATATGGCGTTCAACTGCTTGGCTGAATTACAGTAGCAGGTTTGCACCTAATCATTGCTTGTAGTATCCGATTAGATGTAGAACTGCAAAAATGATGATGAATGCACAGTCGCAAAATAATTAAATTAATAAGATAAATCACCACTGTTTTGTTTAGTAAATATAAAAACTAGTGGGGTAACCCGTCATAAATGACGGGAGCAAAATTCACAGTCAATTGTGCGCATATGCGTCTTTTTTCCTTTTTTTTACTCCTTTCATTTCAATATCAGTTTCCCCCTTCCACTTTTTCCCCATTAAACTTTTCTCTCTCCCCGCCTCTACACTTTCCCCTCACCTATTTAATATCGTAGTCAT
>JAUPFP010000074.1:107500-115000 GCA_036925085.1 Brachycybe producta
GTTGCCTCCAACGCCAAACTCCGCGAACCAACAGGTCTTCTGTGAGACCTGAGTTGGCAATCTCGACTGGAAGGGCAGCCCCCTTATTTTCCATAAACCGGCCATCGTAATTGCACACGATGGTAAACCAAATTTGCATAAGTAAAACAAGACTTTTGATGCTTTCCGTAATCGAGCGATAGAAATGTTCACAATTTTCCACGATGGATGGGTGAAAACTTTTCAAAACAAAAAGATGATGAGAAATAGTGCCTGTACATGTGCTCAACACATGGGCAAAGCTGTCAGTGATGAAGAACATAAACAATAGGACCCGGATCCATAGTGGTGTGAGGCTAGTAGACATTTTACTTAATGTATCCCTCCGCCCACGTGTTTCTTCTATGCTTGGTGGCGTCATTGACCGCTCCCTGTTTACTTCCTCATTTGGGACGTCATTTCCATTTGTGGCATCACTAGCATCGATATCATCGTCCATTTTTGTTGTTTCATCGATAACTTCCGCGTTTTTCACCTCCATTTGAAATTCCATCGGCGAATTTACATCTTTTTCGTCGATTTTCATCGTTTCTTCAGGAATTTCGCTGATTTCTTCAACAAATCCAATGGTTTCCATGGTAAAATTCGTCTTGTTACCATATTCTCTGGTGAATTTCATCGCATCTTCGCCAGGTAAGTATGAGAATTGCTGCTGGTTATCGTCTGCTGCCATTTTTCTTCTAATTTCGACGTTACGGTCAGAATGCTTTCGGATTGCTTTCGTAATTATCTCAATTTCTTCTTCATCCTCAGAAGATTCGATCCAAGCATTTTGGCATCTGCAGTGTCCACAACATCTCTTCTTACGCGAAGGTAAGTTCTTTTTCTTGACAAACGCTGTCATTTCTTTTTCTCTTACAGGTTCCGATTCGGATTCTTCTGGCGATGAGTTACCCATGGACTCCAGGGTGTCTCCAGTCGTTGGAACATTGGGTCCGTCCTTTTGGTAAGTCTCATATAGTGGTCTCAGATTTGCAACGTTTACAGAGTCCTCCACTAATCTTCCAGCTCGATTCTCGTAACTCAATCGGTATACGGTGTCCGATACCTTCGACACAATCGTATATCCCTGTCTCCATTTCGTTAGGAACTTCTTGTTCTGTCCAGGCCTGATTCGCATGTCTCGTACAAGTACTTTCTGTCCGATTTGGTACTCGTAAGGCTTCTTATGCCTTTGGTCGTAGTACTTCTTTCGACGATCATGTGCTGCTTTCAGGTTCGCCCTGGCTGTTCTTAGTTCTTCTTCTTGGCGTTCTTCCGCCTGTTGTCGAACATCCACGAGGTTTCCTGCCTCGTTATCCACAATAACTGGTCGTTCTGGAACTAAGGTGTCCACTTTAGTTCTGGGCTCCCTCCCAAACATGAGTCTGTACGGCGTAAACTTCGTGGATGAATGTACAGATGAGTTGTACGATTCCAAAACTTCATCCAGTTTTGTAGCCCAATCAGTCTGGTTCTTCGCAGGAGTCAGATACTTTTTCATAGTCTGAATAATGCTTTTATTCGTCCTTTCGGCGAGACCATTACTTTGCGGATGGTATGCAGTTGTTGTTTCGTGCTCTATCTTGTTTATTTCCAAGAATTCTTGAGTGTTCTTCGCAACAAACGGCGTCCCTCGATCCGAAATGAGTTTCTCTGGTATCCCGAAGATTTTCCTTATATCTTTTGCTAGGAAGTTCATTACGATTAGTGCGGTTGTACTTTTCACTGCTTTAGCAACGCAATATCGAGTGGCGTAATCGACTGCCAACAAGATGTGCTTGTTTCCTCCAACTGACGGTACTAATGGTCCAATGAAGTCCATTCCCCAGCAATCACAAGGCTTTCCAATGGGCATTTCTTGAAGGAACCCTTCAGGTTTCTCCGTACCCAACTTGTGTAATTGACAAATCTCACATGAGCGCACATATTCGAATATGTCGTGCTTCATGTTATTCCAATAAAATCTTTGCCTGGCTCTATTCCAGGTCTTAGTTTGTCCCTCATGACCAGCATCTGGCTCGTCATGGCATAATCTCATTACTTCAGGGATGAGATGTTTTGGAACCACATTCACGAGTGTGGGTACGGAACTTCCGTGAAACACACAAGCGAACAACTTGTTGTCGTAATCGCAAAACAACTTATGAAGAGGTGACTCTGGTTGGTTACGCAACTCCTCACGAATCTTCAAAATCTCTGGGTCCAATTTCTGCTCCACCTTCCAATCCCATTGTAAGGTTACATTAAAGATCACACTGTCATCTAGGTCTTCCGCTTCTGGGATGGCCTTCCAGTTAACAGGCACTCCTGCTGGATATCTCGAGAGGCAATCGGCTTCGATGTGAAGTTTCCCCTCCTTGTAGATGATTTTGTAGTCGTACTCCTGCATTAGCAGCTGCCAGCGACCAAGTCTTCCTTCCAGACGTGCTGCAGTTTTCATGTAGCATAATGCATGGTGATCCGTCACAATTGTAAAGGGCTTCTGGAACAGGTACGGCCGGAACTTGGTGACTCCATAGATTACTGCTAGGCACTCCTTATCCGTCGTACTGTAGTTCTTTTCCGCGTCCCTTAGAACTCTGGAGACACTTCCAATGATCTCCTTTCTTCGTTTATCCTCTGACTTTTGGTAAAGCATGGCTCCAATTCCGTATCCACAGGCATCAGTATGCATAAATATTGCAGCCTTCGGATCATATACGGCAACCAATGGAGATTTCGACAACATATTCTTTAGCGTGCGGAATGCATTCTCGCAGTCAACTGACCATTCGAACGGTATATCTTTACCCGTCAGGTCTGACATTGGCTTCGCTATGTTGGCAAATCCAGGTACATGCTTTCGATAATAACCCGCCAATCCAAGGAAACTTCTGATTGCGGTTACATTGTCAGGCACTGGGAAGTTTTTTATGGCGACAACCTTATCTGGATCTGGCCGAATTCCATCAGGCGAGATCAGGTGTCCCAAATACTTCACTTCTTGGAATCCAAAGAAGCATTTCACTGGATGCAACTTCAGGTTTGCTGTTCTCAGCAGGTCCAAGATAGTTCTCAATCTTTCCAAAAATTCATCGAACGTTCTTCCAAACACTACGATGTCGTCAAGGTAGACAAGGCACGTTTCCCATTTGTGCCCGGCGAGTAGGATGTCCAATGCACGTTGCATAGTGGCAGGAGCGTTTCGGAGTCCGAAAGGCATTCTTACGAACTCGAACAATCCTCGATGAGATGTAAATGCGGTCTTCTCGATGTCGCTTTCTTCCATCTCGAACTGCCAGTATCCACTCTTCATATCCAGCGTTGCGAAGTAGCATGCTCCTCTCATGGAGTCTAATGCATCATCAATCCTCGGTAATGGATAAGTGTCTGCCTTTGTAATCGCGTTCAACTTCCGATAATCTACACAGAAACGGTAGGAGCCATCCTTCTTTACAAGGACGATGGGCGATGCATACGGCGATTTCGATGGCCTTACAACCCCAGATTTCTTCATCTCCTCTAGCGTCTCATCAATTACGATGCGTTCCCCAGGCCCGCATCTTCGTAACGTGTCTCGAACAGGTAAATTATCTCCAGTTTCGATCTTGTGTTTGGTCAAATTCGTAGCTCCCAGGTCCTTAGATGAAAAGGCGAAGATCGGTTGGAACTCCTTCAGTAGGATCGTCAACTCTTCTCTTTGATCATCTGTCAGTTCAGGACCAAGTTGAATTTCTCTTTCAAAATCAACGGGTGCTTCTCCGATGTCTCTAAAGTTTTCCTCCTCGGAAACTTTGCAGGCTTGCTCTTCTTCTAGTTCTTCTAGAAGTTCGAAGTGTCCAATAGTCTCGCGGTCTCCAATCCCCACGGACTCCAGTGTGGTATTCAGGAGTTGGACTTCCAGTTGTGATGTCCCATTCCCTTGTAGCACACTGCTGGCCACAACGATGCCTTTTCTATTAAAGAGACTATCGTTCGTTTCAATCATGAGTACTTCGTTTTCCTCAATGATCCGCCCTGCAGCTACTTTGAGGTTCAAAGCCTGGCCCGGATTTAACGTAATCCTTCCTTGGGCTTTTACGCAGCTTTCCTCTCTAGCTTTTATGGCATAGGAGTTATCCAGATGGCTATTCTGAGCACATCCCTCCTCTTTTAACTCTTTGAAGAAATTCCAGGGAAGGCTACTACGCGCACTTCCTTTCTTCAACAATTCTCGTGTTCCTTCGTAGAACATCTCATTAGCAAAGTAGATCTTGGAGGTCTTCATGGAAATGATGAGATCAAACGCAGCTCCCAGGTCTCTCCCCAGCAGTGCTTCTCGTTTTCCATCTATGATGAGCATCCTTGCCGTTACTTGCTTTCCGTTCAACTCGAACGTTGGCCACAACTGACCAAGTACCTTAATCGGTACCCCTCCTACTGCGCCTAATGCAGGTGCGTTCCGGATTGGTCCATATCGAAGTCCGTACTCTTTGGCCATTGTGCCTGACAAGATAGTGAACCCAGTTCCGCTATCCGCCAAAAATCTAACTGGTGTGCCATCAACCTGAATGGTAATCTTGGCAACACTCTCATCGGGCGTAGTATCTCCTACCTCGATGAGTTCGCATGAGGTGAGTAGGCTGTCTACAGTGATTTCGACACTCTTTCGACAACAAGCCCTACTCCTCAATAAATCTCCAACTTCAACGGATTCAATAACCTCGCTGTTCGCAGGGATCCTGCTGGTATCATCTCCTCTACCGATAGCTGCGTTTACAATAGCCTTCTTGGATTTCTTAGCATCAGTTTCGGCCTTGCCCCAGGCAATAACATTGGATGTTACATCTTGAGGGATTTCCTGAGCAACATTGCTTATCCCCGGTATACACACCGCAGAATTCTGTTGGGTCCTTCCCTCAATTCCGTCTGGCACCGCAGAATTCTGTTGGGTCTTTCCCTCAATTCTGTCTTGATGAACTCCAGTTTCCATGGCTTCCACAATTCTCTTTGCTTCCTCCAAGCTATTCGCGTAAACTACCATAGCTTTCGTAGGTGACCAGATGATGGGTTCCGGAAATATCTCCTCGATGATTTCTCCCCTTCGACCAGTATCCTTTCGCAGCTTCTTATATTTTCGTGAATTCCGTTGTCGTTTTCCATTCGTAATGCCGACTAACAACTCCGACGATTGCTCAGGGAGTCCTTGAGTGTCCAAATCACATGGTCTCTTCGGTGCTCCAGCCTTTGGTCTAGTTGTGGTGACATTCGAAATGCCGACTAACAACTCCGACGATTGCTCAGGGAGTCCTTGAGTGTCCAAATCGCATGGTCTCTTCGGTGCTCCAGCATTCCGTCTAGTCGTAGTGACATTGGTAGCTTCGCTCACGCCCCTATTCCCCCCCAACAAAGCTTTGTCCACAATGTTTTGGGAATTGGCGATCGCTGTTTCGTTTCGATTTTGTCGTTTTCCAGAAGGTTTTCCGTTCTTAAAGGGCGGTAGGCCCCTCTTTACTGCCACCCTTTCTAGTTTAAATCAGCCGGGTTTTCCTCTCGCAGGAACTTCTTCTGCCCGTTCTCGCTGACGACAAAATACTGCTGGCCATTTTTTCCAGTGGCCATTCCATGTTGAACAAGTCCAACGGTTCCATCCGCGACTACTTTCTTTGGGCAGTTTCTTGAAAAGTGACCCTTCTCGTGACAGTGGTAACACTCTACTGTACTGAGATCTTTCAGGGTTTTACTTCCATCTTGCGCTTGCTGACCATTGTAGTTCTTCTTTTGCGGATATCTTTGGTTCCATTTTCGACCTTGTTGCTGATTCGAGTTCTGGTTCTGGTTCTGGTTGGTCTTCTGTTGCGCTTGGTTATTTGAATTTGATGGAGTCGAGTTGTTCGTTGGGTCCGCTTGATCTTGAGTAACAACCGCGTAAGAACGTCCTCCGTCCATTACTGTTTGTGTCGGTTTGGCATTTTGGCGTTGGTTATTCTTCTGTGGACCCTTGGAGACCTGGGTCGTCGTTTGTTGACCCATCGTTCCTTCCGGTATCCATAACCCATCAGCCATCAAAACTTCCTCTGTATCCTTGATATATGTCGTGTACAGTTTCAGATTGCTATTCGGCGCATTCTGTGTAGCATTACGTATAATCGGATGAAGTTTCTGCCGAAATTCCACAATCCGGTATTTGTCGGTTACCCCAGGTAACACTTTTCTACTCAAGTCAAGGTAGCGACCCAAAAACTGATTGGTGTCCTCTCCTTTCCTTTGGAGCATGGTATCCAACCTCAGCTTCAGTTGCACTAACTCGTCTCGACGTCCAAATCTTTCAATTAACTCGCTCCGTATGAAGTCCCACGTGGTCTTTCCTCTATTCTCTTTGTAGAAATTGGATAACCAACGTACTACGTCCCCTTCTACCGCTTTACGTAGGTAGTAAGTCTTGTGGACGTTGCTCCAGTCCTCCAGATCTGCGATACTCTCGTAGTCCTCCAGAAAGGTATATACAGACGTCAATCCTTTGAAGGTCTCTAGATTCCGGAGTGGGTGAAGACTCTTGTACTTCCCATCCAACTCCTCACAGGTCCGATGACGATTGCAAATTGGATTTCCTTCCAGCTCTTCTACGCTGGGATCCTCACTTGTTAGGCTTTCATCCTCTAGCTGGTCCGGGTTCTCTCTCCGTAGAATAGGAGTCTCAGGTAGGCGACCTCTCTGGGTCCCTCCACTCTTCTTCAGCATGAGCGGCGTCTGGAATACATTAACCTGTCTTAGGTTTTCAGCGTGGGCCGACGAGGGCTCCCCTTCAGTGTCCAATCCAGGAATCACTGTATGACGCTGAGATTCAGCGTGGGCCGACGAGGGCTCCACTCCGGTATCCACTTCTCGGACTACCGTATGACGCTGAACTGTACTTACACCACGCCCGCTCCGGAGTAACATCGATCCTGATGGTTGCTGGGCTTCGTACCAGGCCATCAGTCTCTCCCGTCTTTCAGCACTTAGATTTTGAAGGATACCTTCAAGCGGATCTTCTCCATCCATTTGGTTTGTATCGTCCTTCTCCCGTGTCTTTGACTTCGATTTCGGTCTGCCTTTCTTTCCTTTACCACCTGGTGTAACTCCGACATCATTGGTATTCTCTACTGGATCTGTAGTGAGGTACCCCGCACCTCCACCATTTTGTAACATCCCCGTTTCCGTCGGGTTAGTAGAGAGATCTCTACTAGCCATCTAGAAGTGTCGAATGGATGTTGATGATTAAGTCTTTCGGTCTATTGGCTCCTGTGTTGCTACTTAACCACCAGGGACACAAGGGTCGGTACCTCAGGAGACCTGTGGTAGAGAATATTGTAGAGATGTCGTCTTACACTCGGCTGCTGGAGACTTCGTTATCCGGTGGAAACATCGGCTACGTGGCGGCTATAATTCTAAGTCCCACTCCCATAAAATGACTGAGTCCACACATTGAATTCGTATGTTGAAAATGCTCTTTTATTCAATAAACAGAGAGTCCTGTAG
>JAUPFP010000074.1:125000-275000 GCA_036925085.1 Brachycybe producta
GAAATATTTTGAGTTTACACATTCAGAACTCTGAAATATTTTGGGAATACTTTCAGAACTCTAAAATATTTTGAGATTACACATTCAGAACTCTAAAATATTTTGATTACACTTTCAGAACTCTAAAATATTTTGAGGTTACACTTTCAGAACTCTGAAATATTTTGGGATCACACATTCAGAACTCTAAAATATTTTGGTTACACATTCAGAATTCTAGAATATTTTTGGTTTCACAAATAGAGCTTTAAAATATTTTGGTTTACAATTATAGAACTCTTAAAATATTTTGGTTGCATATTCAGAACTCTTAGATCATTTTTTTTGCTTTCACAAATAGAACTTTAAAATATTTTGGTTTACACATACAGAATTATAATTAATTGTGGTTGGTTTACAAATTAAAACAATAAATTGTGTGCAAACTTCATAGTGTTTTGTGATCATCATTTGAGTTGGTGTTTAATTTAAGTGTGTGCCAATTCAGCAATCAACTCCACAACCCCAAATCAACTGGACATCTGAACGAGCATCAAGAAAAGGTAGGAAACTAATAATTTACTTTTTAAACAAGGCCAATAACGTAAAAATACACCAAGAAACATAGGGGGGCACAACTTGATCAAAACAGGGATACTGGTTCCCCAAATAGACCATTGTCTGGAACCTGAACCAAGCTGTACACTTTCACTTCTTCCCCTTTTCCAAAATTTTGAATTTTGACTTTCAGGGCTATAGAGTGGAGGTAAAATGACATATGCATGTCTTGTTTTTTACCAAACACCCTCTTAAAACACTTCATGAGAATTTACAAGAAGGCTGGCGGCACTTCTGGCTAGATAAAAACCAATTAGTTATGCATTTAAAACAATGGCCTGCAAGCAAAGCCACTAAGCACAGAAACACGTGGCTAGGACTGGAGATGAGCCTCCCTGCAACAATGATCATCTACATTCTGTATATGCAAACAAATCGTGGTGCTGCAGCAAACTCACTCATCTGTTTATTCTTGGCAGGCTTAAGATTAGGTCCAATCATCAAACAAGCATTCAGAGTAGGTGTAGTTTCATCTGGAAATTCCCAATATTCCCAGTATTTCTCACAGGTCCTATTTGTGACGAATTGAAAGAGCAGACAAAATTCCTGATGGTGGTCTGCTAGGCTGCTAGAGTAGGCAGCCCAGCAGACGCCATATTGGTGCCAGCAGGCCTTTCCCCATTAGATTCAATGGGTATGAGGTCAGATAATGCCACTGTCCTCCCCAGGTGCAGTTACCTCACTTTTATTAATTATTGTGACACAATAACATTCAGAACACAACAGTAACAAAAAATTATATGACTGTCCTGATGTTTTAGTTTTTAAAACTTTCTTTTCTACGTACTTTAAACTAGATTTATAAACATATTTACAGAAATTCTGTCCAAAGCGGCTAAAATGGCACTTTTCCACTATGATAGTGTAGTGTAATCATGGCAATCTGCTTAATAATCACAGCCATTCGAGAGTAGTGATATTTTGGTTCCATAACCATTTCGGACACTGGAATATTAAGCTAATGCTATGAAATCGATGATTTATGGCAGTACATACTCTCGTAACAATGTCTGATAATCGCTGATATTTGTTTTGATTGAAATAAAGGCTGAGCCTGCTTTTCAAAAACTAACCTGCTCGTACCAAAGGCACTAAATATTCCCCATAATATTAGGCAGTGGTGGACACTGCCAAAATTTTGTTTGGAAAAATATTGTGATTTTTTCCTCACATCCTTCTAATATGAAGAAAAGAATGAAAACCATCATAATTATCGGGGTAATTTTTTTTCCACTGGTGGTAGAAGCCTGACAATAAGCAAAGTGTTTAGCGCCATTGGAATGAGGAGCTTTGCCTTTATTTCAACCAAAACAAATATCAGTGATTATAAGACAATGTTATGAGGCTATCTACTACTGCCATAAAACATCGATTCCAGCTTAGTATTCCAGCAAAGAAATGCCCCAGTTCCCTCCAATAACCTAACGAAAGAATGGTTACGGAACCAAAATATCACCACTCTCGAATGGTCGGCATGTCCCCCGGACTAGAATCTTGTAGAGTTTCAAAACTGAAAAGTGCCATTTTAGCTGCTTCGGGGCAGAATTTCTGTAAATGTGTTTATAAATCTAGTTTAAAATATGTACATAAGAATGTTTTAAGTTTTAAAACATTAGGACATTCATATACCTTATAAATTTTAAAGTTACTGTTGTGTTTCGAATGTGGCAACCTGGTCTGCTTAATTTCAAATTTTTGATTGAGAAGACGAATTCCCTATGGTGGTCTGCCTGACAGCTACAGTAGGCTGTTAGGACGGACGCCATTTTGGTGCCAGCCGACCTCTCACCATTAGGTTCAATGGATGAGAGGTCAGAAGTGACCACTGTCCCCTCCAGGTGGAGTTGCCTTTAGGTATTAATTGGCCTGGTCAGCCATTAATTCAGGGCAGTGTGTTGTGGACAAGGAAAGAGAGAAGACCTGTGGATGGAGATCAAGGTGACCTCCATTGTCCAGCTCATCTTGTTACATCTTGTTTGCCTTTGGCCTGTTGGCCTTTGTTTTGTATATATTTATGGGGGTTTGGATGGAAGAGAATTCCCAGCCAAGTTGTGTAATTATTACTGCCATCATTTCACATCGTGTCATTAAATACACTTTTATTCACTTACTTTGTGTCGTGTCATTTTCTTTGGGGAGCACCACGGAGTGGGTTGTCCGGTTGGGATACAATGCCACCGTCTTTACCGTCATCTTTCGGACGGTACTCGTGACAGCTCGCAGTAGAACCGGTGTTCTACCGCGATATTCTCGGCGTGGCGGCATGGTTCTCGTGTCCGTCAAGGGTGGCTCCAGGGAGCCGACACATCCCGAGGTTCACTGTGGGAAGGTGGCTACGGGTACGATCCCGTCCCCGTGTTGGAGCCGGTGGCGGTAAGTTTTGGGTTTAAATTTACCGGGGTGTTGTGACGGTCTGGTCGGGACGTTACATCTGTTTATGGCGAAAATTTCAGGCGAATCCATCAAGTTTAACTCGAGATATAACCCATTTTGGAGGTGCGTCTATATATATCAAAACACTGTATAGCATTTCCCTGAATAAGTGCTATTAAATTATCGCTCTTATTTACCTTTACACTGTGTTAATTCGTGGAAAGTTGCCAGAGAGCGGGGTCCGTGAAGGATTATACCGCTTCCTATCAATCATTCGTTGGCCAGTAACTCGCACCCGTGCACCAGAGCAAGTAACCGTGGTCTTTGTCATTTTACAGGATATTCATATGATGACATGTGGCGAGGAAGACTTCATGGTAGAGGATGCTACCCAACGGTTTGAGAAAGGCTGTCACAAACACGATCCAGCCCCCAAATTGGAGTCAGGACAGGTGAATTTAGAGAAAACTACCAGGGGTGCTGTTGCCAACCAAGGGAATGTTGTTACAATTGGTGGAGACACCGGGTAGTCGTGCCCTGCCTTTCGCATGGTCAAGAACCGTGTGTTTGACCATTCAGTCGGGTAAACATTGACATGACCATTCTTATGCTGCAGAGCGTGGACTTTTGTCCATGAAATTGTGGCCAAACTTGGTGGCAACCGTAGTAACCACAAGTATATGGTGGGGCCGAACCATTGTCCATGGTGAACGGACAGGTGAACGGTTTCGTTTTTACCATTGGTATACCGGAATACAGACGTATTTTGTGTAGGTCCAGTAGAAACCGGTAAAAAGGTAGTTTTATGGGCTACAGTGGGCTTCACTAAGGTAGAAGTCGGTAAAGAACACTCCTACCGTTATTTGACTGTAGGATACAGACGGTTGTCTATGACACTGCAAATATTTATGGTTCTACCAATATGCAATGGTGTTTCACGAACTTTTGTCTGTGAGTTGACCATTTGAGATGTTAGAATTATATCTCCTTTGGTGGTGAGCTGTAGTCGACCACGTTTGCATGGTGGAAGTCAGCTGTAACCCAGGTTCCTGCGATGGCTAGTCAAGGAACCAGCATAAGAGAGGAGTGGAAGTTGCGTTAGTGCACCTCCAACTGGAAAGGATGCCCGGAGGGTGAGGGTGGGTCTGATTGAGAAGTTAGAAGTTTCATACTGTTGTAGGGGGTTTGTATTCGAAGGGGTTCCTTGTTCCACTGTCTGATGCAAATGACTCACAAACAAGGCCAAGTTGTTTGTTTCTATCTTCTCGTGGTATAACCTTGAAATATGCAAATCTTTAATGCAGAAATTCCTTTCCCCATCCATCAACAAGCATGGTGTGTTAAGCGGAGGCCACACATACGGAAAATCAGCCAAGAATATTAAGCGAGAAAATAATTTCAAATTCTGGCCAATTTTCTGGTAAGAAAAAAAAGTTTAGATTGGCTCAACTTTTTCTTTGCACAGAATCTTGTTTTAATATTTTGAACAATTAGAGCAGCTCAAACCACCAAATAAAATCAACCCCCACTTTTTAATAAAGAGAGGGGTGCAAGGTTGTGCCCTCAAGCCTAAAGGTCATTTTTATAGTTGTAAAAAGTGATGGTGGTGGTACCCGTTTCTTAAAACGGATGACGCCACCCTTTTTCCAATGTTAATTTCTGTTTATACGTGTGGCCACCATTATAAAGACGGATAAGAATATTAGTTTCTTTTTCTTTTCTGGGGAGATTTTCCCCCAAAAAATTCCGTATGTGTGTCTCCAGCTTTAGGCCAGGAGTTCTAAATGACACATTCCAATGTTGTAGTATGTGGTGACCTCTAAATATCATCTACCTAAAATATAATACTCAAGTAAGTTGACCCTAATGACCAACAAAGTATGTGGAACACATACACAACATTTTGCAACACCCTATTAGCCATTGTCGGCTGCCAGACCAGCTGATGATATTGGTTAGTGACCCCACTCTATAAATTTTTTAAGTATTCAACCCTTCTAAATATTTTGGGTTAAATCGTCATGTTGCTGGCTCTTGTACTAACAGTGTTACAATATAAATAAAAACATTGATCAAAGTTGTGCAGTTTTTTTCTTGAGTTACCAAATCAAATTTTGACAAATTTCGCCCAAAATGTTAAATTTAAAATTTTAGTGCAGAAATAGCCTGCATTGTGGTGTATTTATTAACCCTAATAGTTTCCAGTAGGCCTTATGATTAAACCTCATATTGATCAAAATTGACACAAACTAGGATTAAACTGAATCTGTTTGAACTTTGACCCTATTTTTGCCATGTGAGGGCAGAGTAAGCCTACACTATCCACACCAACATTACATTAAAGTACTTACCACACTCTTCCCAATGATACAAGAACAAATTTTATGAACAAAAACGTAATTGATATTGTGAATAAGGATGAATTTGAACAATATGGAACATAAATTGTATCGACACTGAATAAAGTAGAAATTGAATTGCCACAAAACTCAATAATCTTGAGTCTGAGTCACAAGGTAAGCAGCTCATATGGACTAGCTAAAAAATGTCTTCCATGTCCATCACACGTTCACGTCCATATTCCATGTATTTTCCATGTTCAATAACAGGATCTGCACGTGATACACTTCAATAAAATTTATTCAATTTACTCATGAATATAGTTATTCCAATGCTCTAGACGTTCGGCCTACTGCCAACGCCCTGGATGGGTTCATTTGAAATTCCTGTCTCGGTTATTCAGATTCAATTTGGTTCCGTTTCTTTGTTATTCATGTTCATTGTTATTCAGATTCTTGTTTTTTCAGACTCGTAATTGTTTAGTTTCAACGTTCTTCAAAGGAGGCGAAACTTTGTCACTTTCTGTCTGACTCAGTCTCTAATAACACTTTCTAAGTTATTATTTTGCAATTAATATTAAGGTTTGTTTTTATTCATTTTCGTTGCTATTCATTTAACCCAGGCTAAGAACATAGTATAACAATCGACTAAAACATTGACCATACCTCCAAATTTAGTTACATTAAAAGCACACCTAGAGAAGAATCGACTCTCGCATTACAAAATAAGCAGATCAATTTATAATACAAATAATCAAACCTGTAAACTAAATTCCAGCTCTGCATCCATTGTAATCACCTTTACTGGAAAGTATTTTCCATACTTCTTTTTCAACTTGAATGGCATGATGAATAAAATGATTCCTGTAGAAATAACACAAACAGCAATTAAAATTAATAAAAAAAAATAATTCAGAAACTGTTTATATACTAATTGTATAAATAAATTTAAATATATAGTAAGACTATGAAACACACAAGGAAATTGTACACTGGAGAACTTCTACTTTTAGGAGATTTATATGAGATTGTTTTAGGATATTATATACATGTAGGTAACATAGTTATGAGAGTACAAGAAACATTAAAATTTTGTTCAAACTGCATACAAATGTATGCTAATCAATTATTTTAAGCTTCAAAAAATACATAACAGAATGAATGCAGTGAAGTCATATTTGCCGTTGTAAAAAGGGGGCTCTCAAGACTCTTGTTTTAAGGAAAATACTGACCATCGACAAGGAAATTAGTTAAAATTACAAAAAAAAATAATTCAAACACTATCAATCCCCATATTCAATTCAATTCAACTCATTTGTGATGACCCCATCATTTTCTCTTGGCAACAGTGCCTGTGACATCACACTGACGTCATTGCCTCTGTTCTCTCCTTTGTTTGGCCTCTTAGTTCTAAGAAATGAAAATAAATGTATGTACATGATGTTGCTATGGCAACGAGAGCCATATATATTCTGCTTAAGAGGGTATGAAAGTAAAATAACATAAAAAAATTCAGATTTAGTTTTCAAAACAGTCCAATAGATGGTGCTGTTGCAAATGCCATAAGAGTCCTGCAAAAAAAAATTCAGAATTTGTTTCTATCAAACCCCAATAGATGGCGCCACACATTTTCTTTTTTCTAACATTTTTGGAAAAAAATATTTTGAAAAGATTTTCTAAATACAAATACATGGTTTAATAAAATGTAGAGTGAGTTAAGTTTTGTTACATATTTCTTAATTCTGAAAATTTTGTATTATTAACAATACATAGAGGATGGTATTGAAGCTTTTTCAAATATTTTTCAACATTATTTCTATTTTTAATACATATTATAAGTTGCTACTTTTTTTATGTTGAATTCCCATAGACTTCAATGTTATTAAAAACTAAATATGGATTTCAAAAATATAGAGTGACATTTGTTTTGTTACATATTTCTCAATTCTCAAAATTTTGTATTATTAACAATACATAGAGGATGGTATTGAAGCTTTTTCAAATATTTTTCACCATTATTTCTATTTTTTGTATAATTATAAAGTGACCCCTTTTGCCATGTTAAATTACATAGGAATACAGTATGTATACAGTAGGTGTATATACTATATCTATTGGTTAAGCTATAATTGTGACATCATGTCCATAATTATCTATGTATATGACTTCACATCCATTGTTATCTACACATTTATAAAATAATTTATGATGTCATGTCCATACTAGTCTATGGCTATGATGTCATGTGCATTATTACCTATATTTTTAGTGTCATACAATGGCAAATGGGCTGAAAAAATTTATGAAATATTTCTAAACCTTGTAAGGTTGTTAGCATAAATAAGCTATTTTGTAAGAGTTGCAATCATATGCAAGCCTTTCTGTGAGAATTGTAAGGAATTTAAAGTTATTTTATAAGGTTTGCAAGCATCTACAAGTTTTTTCTGTAAGGGTTACAAGGCTTTTCCGTAAAAGTTGTAAGGTTTTCCAGAGAGTTCGCAAGCCATTCAATAAGGTTTGCAAGCCATTCCATAAGGTTTGCAAGCCTTTCTGTAAGGTTTGCAAGCCTTTCTGTAAGGTTTGCAAGCCTTTCCATAAGGTTTGCAAGCCTTTCCGTAAGGTTTGCAAGCCTTTCCGTAAGGTTTGCAAGCCTTTCCATAAGGTTTGCAAGCCTTTCCATAAGGTTTGCAAGCCTTTCCATAAGGTTTGCAAGCCTTTCCATAAGGTTTGCAAGCCTTTCCGTAAGGTTTACAAGCCTTTCTGTAACATTTGCAAGCCTTTCTGTAACATTTGCAAGCCTTTCTGTAACATTTCCAAGCCTTTCTGTAACATTTCCAAACCTTTCTGTAACATTTGCAAGCCTTTCTGTAACATTTCCAAGCCTTTCTGTAACATTTGCAAGCCTTTCCGTAAGGTTTGCAAGCCTTTCCATAAGGTTTGCAAGCCTTTCCATAAGGTTTACAAGCCTTTCTGTAATGTTTGCAAGCCTTTCCGTAAGGTTCACAAGCCATTCTGTAAGGTTTGCATGCCTATTCATAAGGTTTGCAAGCCATTATGCAAGGTTTGCAAGCCTTTCTGTAAGGTTTGCAAGCCTTTCTGTAAGGTTTGCAAGCCTTTCTGTAAGGTTTGCAAGCCTTTCCGTAAGGTTTGCAAGCCTTTCCGTAAGGTTTGCAAGCCTATCCGTAAGGTTTGCAAGCCTTTCCGTAAGGTTTGCATGCCTTTCCGTAAGGTTTGCATGCTTTTCCGTAAGGTTTGCATGCCTTTCCGTAAGGTTTGCATGCCTTTCCGTAAGGTTGCATGCCTTTCCGTAAGGTTTGCATGCCTTTCCGTAAGGTTTGCATGCCTTTCCGTAAGGTTTGCAAGCCATTCCGTAAGGTTTGCAAGCCATTCCATAAGGTTTGCAGGCCTTTCCGTAAGATTTGCAGGCCATTACGCAAGGTTTGGAAGAGATTCTGCAAGGTTTGCAAGCCATTCTGTAAGGTTTGCAGACTTTTCCGTAAGGTTTGCAAGCCATTACGCAAAGTTTGGAAGAGATTCCACAAGGTTTGCAAGCCATTCCGTAAGATTTGCAGGCCTTTCCGTAAGGTTTGCAGGCCTTTCCGTAAGGTTTGCAGGCCTTTCCGTAAGGTTTGCAGGCCTTTCTGTAAGGTTTGCAAGCCTTTCCATAAGGTTTGCAAGAAGTTACACAAGGTTTGCAAGCCATTATGCAAAATTCGCAAGCCGTCCCATAAAGTTCGCAAGCTGTCCTGTAAGGTTCGCAAGTCTTCCCGTAAGGTTCGCACGTCTTCCCGTAAGGTTCGCAAGTCTTCCCGTAAGGTCCGCACGTCTTCCCGTAAGGTCCGCACGTCTTCCCGTAATGTCCGCACGTCTTCCCGTAAGGTCCGCAAGTCTTCCCGTAAGGTTCGCAAGTCTTCCCGTAAGGTTCGCACGTCTTCCCGTAAGGTTCGCACGTCTTCCCGTAAGGTCCGCACGTCTTCCCGTAAGGTCCGCACGTCTTCCCGTAAGGTCTGCACGTCGTCCCGTAAGGTCTGCACGTCTCGTAAGGTTCGCACGTCGTCCCGTAAGGTTCGCACGTCGTCCCGTAAGGTTCGCATGTCGTCCCGTAAGGTTCGCATGTCGTCCCGTAATGTTAGCAAGCCGTCCCGTAATGTTCGCAAGCCGTCCCGTAAGGTTCGCAAGCCGTCCCGTAAGGTTCGCAAGCCGTCCCGTAAGGTTCGCAAGCCGTCCCGTAAGGTTCGCAAGCCGTCCCGTAAGGTTCGCAAGCCGTCCCGTAAGGTTCGCAAGCCGTCCCGTAATGTTCGCAAGCCGTCCCGTAAGGTTCGCAAGCCGTCCCTTAAGGTTCGCAAGCCGTCCCGTAAGGTTCGCAAGCCGTCCCTTAAGGTTCGCAAGCCGTCCCGTAAGGTTCGCAAGCCGTCCCGTAAGGTTCGCAAGCCGTCCCGTAATGTTAGCAAGCCGTCCCGTAAGGTTAGCAAGCCGTCCCGTAAGGTTAGCAAGCCGTCCCGTAAGGTTAGCAAGCCGTCCCGTAAGGTTAGCAAGCCATCCCGTAAGTTTCGCAAGTTGTCCCGTAAGTTTCGCAAGTTGTCCCGTAAGGTTAGCAAGCCGTCCCGTAAGGTTAGCAAGCTGTCCCCCGTAAGGTTAGCAAGCCGTCCCGTAAGGTTAGCAAGCCGTCCCGTAAGGTTCGCAAGCCGTCCCGTAAGGTTAGCAAGCCGTCCCGTAAGGTTCGCAAGCCGTCCCGTAAGGTTCGCAAGCCGTCCCGTAAGGTTCGCAAGCCATCCCGTAAGGTTAGCAAGCCATCCCGTAAGTTTCGCAAGTTGTCCCGTAAGTTTCGCAAGTTGTCCCGTAAGTTTCGCAAGTTGTCCCGTAAGGTTCGCAAGCCGTCCCGTAAGGTTCGCAACCCGTCCCGTAAGGTTCGCAAGCCGTCCCGTAATGTTAGCAAGCCGTCCCGTAAGGTTAGCAAGCCGTCCTGTAAGGTTTGCAAGCTGTTTGCAAATTGCCTGAAAAGTTGTCATTTCATGCATTACCTGGAAAATTTTTGATTTTAGATATTCTCTCAAAAAAGTTAGGAATTTTGCACATTGCCTAAAACATCCTAAATTTTGTCTATTATCTCAGAAATTCCAAATTTAACACATTGCCTTAAAAGTTAAAAAAAATTGGCACTGCATAAGAAATTAGTTATTTTGCACATTGCCTTAATGTTAGGGATTTTGCAAATTGCCTGAAATGTTAGTGCTTTTGCAAATTACTTGAAACATTAGTGATTTTGCAAATTGCCTAAAACATTAGTCTGTTTGCACATGACCTAAATTGCTGAATTTTCCATATTTACTAGCAAAAGTGTGGTTTTGCATATTGCCTAGGCATTTTATACATAGGTGGTAACATGCACTGTTTGTTGTAACATTGTGTTTTTATAAAATGTAGGCTGTCTGTTTCCATGGCAACCTAACACCTAGGTTAGACATAACCTTCTATAAGACATCACAGAGGCTATGGTTGAGAGGAACACAATCTAAAATTTTGTCATGTCTTCTTTTCTTGCTCTGTTTTCTTATTTTTAAATTTACCCATCCCACCTTTTAGAAGAATGAGCACGCCCATTTCAAATTTGACAGTTGCCATTGAGATACTATAGACAACATAATAACTATAGCAACTGTACAATTTGAAATGGGTGCCCTTGCTATGCTCTATAGTACAGGACATAGCTATTTGATGCCGATGGGATTTTTTCTGAACTTCAAGGTAAGCATCTAAAGTTATAAATACATATTTATACATGAAATTTTGTATGTTTATAAAACTACACCAGATCTTTTAGTGGAAATCATCAAATTTCATCTAGAATGCATGAAAGTAGAGTAAATGAATTTTTAGACATCACTTACACCAACCAAAAACAAATATGGCGGTCAACATTTTCTATCTAAAACATACACAGTTTACACAATAGAATATTATAAGAGTTTCTATAGTATTATATAGTAAATTTCGTATTTTTGCAATTTACTACAACGCCATCTAGGCAGGAAAATTCTGAAACAATTATCTTTAAAACTCTCTTAAGGGTTAAACGGGTTTTCTGAAAGCATGTTATCATGTGGCCGTTCTTTTTACCCGCAACTAAAACTGAACACTTCGAACTTTAATTATTTACTTTTCCAATTAAAGTTCTCTTTTCGTTTTTAACTTTTGTATTCTTGAATATTTTATTAATATTGCATAGCCCAACATTGGAACATAAAGCCTGGAAAATGGCCCAATTTTGAGCATAGCAACTGAGTGTATTAATGTCTTTTCTGTGGTTACCATAGCCTAACATTGTCCCCTCCAGGTGGAGTTGCCTGGAGGTTTCCTGTGGCCTAGTCAACCACAGGATCTGGGCAGTTGGTTGTAGGCTTCAACTGAGACTAGACCTGTGGGTGGAGGTCAGGTAGACCTCCACTGGCCAGTGCCTTTTCATCTTTTGTTTATTTTGCCTTCTGGCCTTTTGTTTGTATATTTATGGGTGTTGGCTGGACAAAGAGTCCAGCCAATGTGTAAATATTATCACTGCCTTCACTATTCATCTTATGCGTCGTAAGTGTCCATTAAATACACTTTAATCATCACTTGCCGTATCTGTGTATTTCTTTGGGGAGTACCACGAGGGGGGTGGGATTACCGGTTGGGGAATCTCCGCCGCCCTTCACCGACTTGTTTCGGCCGGTCCTCGTGTCGGCTCGCGGTAGAACCGGTGTTCTACCGCGATATTCTCGGCGTGGCGGCGTGGTTTTGCGTCGTGTCCGTCGGGGGTGGCTCCTGGAGCCAACACAACTCAAGGAGCACCGTGCGGGAGACGGCTACGGGTACGGTCCCGTCCCCATGAGGAGCCGGTTGAGCGGTAAGTTTTACGCCGTTTTTGGGGTGAGCTTACTGGGGTATTGTGAGGGTCCGGCGGGACGTTACAATTGGTGGAGGCGCCGGGTACCTGTACCCCGCCTCTCGCACGGTATTTTACAGTGTATTCGACCGTTTAGTCGGTCGAATCACCGTGTGGTGCGAGTACGCCACTGGGCGCGGACTTTGGTCCGTGGGACAGCGGCGGAAACCACCGTTTCACCATTGATTTACCGTTGGATACCGTGGGGAACGGACTCTGGTCCGTTGTACCGTGGTTTACGGTAAATCTACCGTCAGTAACCGTGGGGCACGGACTACGGTCCGTGGTACCGTGGTTTTCGGTAAGTTACGGTATTTTACCGCAAGTACACCGTGGTGGACGGACTTTTGTCCGTTGGTCCGCGGTAGAAAGTGGTAAAAGGTCTTTTACCGTGAAGTACACCGTGGGAAACGGACTTTTGTCCGTTAGACCGCGGTAGAAACCGGTAAAGTTAAACTCTGACCGTACTTTACAGTGGGACACGGACTTTTGTCCGTGATACCGCGGTTTTGCACGGTTCCATCCGTTCGTTACGGTATTTGACGGACTTTTGTCTGTGAGATTGCCGTTTTCGACGGTGGAAACCCGATATCTGGTGGATTTGTCCAGATTTTACCGTTCGTTTACGGTGAAAAATGGAGCCAGCCCCAAAAGTACCGACGGGAGGTCGGGAACTTGGAGCAGATGCGGGGTTAGAGTTACGCGGCCGCGTAGTCGACCATCCCCTTCGGTGGCGGAAGGCGGGGACCCTCTGGAGACGGAGGGGCCCAGCGGTAGCGTAGGCGGGGATCTCCCGGAGGAATGGGTCACGGTGCGGAAACGCCGCCATGACATCTGTCCGGGAGAATACCCGTTAGAAGACAGTGAGTCTGAAGGTGATCTCACCGGGGAGGACGATCGGCCACGGCCGATTGTCCAAGTTTCCACCGTCGCTCGTCCGGTTGGACGTGGCGACCTTCCCCGTAGGGATATGGTGGAAATCCCGGACGAGACTGCACGTGAGGGCCGGGCCTTCTTGGCCGGGCCGGACGAGACTGCACGTGAGGGCCGGGCCTTATTGGCCGGGCTATCCGAGCAGCAACTCGTTGAGATTGCTTACGGGATAGATGTCCTTCGGTTGGAAGGACGACTGTCCCGGTCATCGGTTGAGCCGAGGGTGGCACCTCGGTTTTCACTGTCGCCCGTGCGGGAAGGCCTACGGGGAGAGGAACCACCGGTACTTCCCCGGTTGGTACCTACACGGGTAGCACCCAGGCCGTCTCCTCGGGGATTTCCCCGGGGAGCTCCTGCGGTGCCCAGACAGCAGCCGAGGGTTCAGATGATGATCCCCTCGGAAGCTGAGTCTGTGTCTGACGTTTCGGGGAACCGGAGCAGGCAGCCTCGCAGGGTTAGCGCCGCTGCTTGGACGCCTGCTCCAGCGGTTCCAGCGGAGGTTCAGGCGTTCGGGTTCTTTAACCCGGTCCACTCTTTTGCTCGTTATGACGGCAGAGAGGACTTGACGTCTTTTCTCCGCAAGTTCGAAGCGAAAGCCAGAGCTCAGCGCTGGACGGACGAGTCCCGATGCAGTTTCTTTACGTTTCTGCTGGACGGTCCGGCGGAAGAGTATTACGCAACGTTGGTGGACACTCTTCCAGACCTGACCTGGACTGAGCTGAAGGATGCTATGCATAGCCGCTTCAGCACAAGTAACCAGGCTCGCCTCTGTTTCGGCGAATTCGAATCAATGAAACAGGGGGCTACCGAGTCTGTGCAGGCATTCTACTGGCGGTTCTTGGAACTGTCCGACCGAGTGTATCCGGGCGAAGACGAGAGCTGTAGGCTCATTCGCTTCAAACGGAAACTCCAGACGGCCATCACTGATCAGTTGATCGGTTGCAAGGCCGGTACGGTGGAGGCATATGCCCGAAAGGCACGGCTGGTAGAGGCCGATTTGCTTCTAGTAGGTAAATTACCTACCCGTACAAGAGGGGTTCCTCAGGACCGGGCTAACGCTCCGTCCTCCGGAACCACGGCTAGCTCTGGGAGCTCTGCCAAGGCTTCATCTTTGAGCCAAACGGGTGCGAAGGCTGCTGCACCGTCCAAGTCGGACAAAGCAGGAGCCAAGACCGGAGGCAAGAAGAAGACGGCAGGCTCTGGCGGAGGTCAGCCGGCGGCAACGCCTCGAGGTACGGACCGTACGGGAGATTCACTCGTGCGACTAGGTCCTTGTTTCGGGTGTAACCAGATGGGTCACCTGAAGAAGGATTGTCCGAAGGCTGCGGCCAAAGGACAGGTCGCCAGAGTGGTACCTGACGAGAGTCAGAGCCTCCAGCCAACCGCTGGCGTTGTGCCAGTCTGGCTGGAGGGTCGTAAGTACCTGGCCACCGTTCACGATGGCCAGTTCTACTATCGACTCGTGGAGGACGAGGAGAGATCCTCGTTAAACCGCCACCGGTCACCACCGAACTGAGTGGTGTGCGACCGGTAAAGCTTCAAAGCTCAGGTGCCTGTCACGGCCTGAGCTCTGAACGAGGGACGTACCTCCGGGCGGTCTCCAAATATGTGGATGTCCTGCGGAAGGCAGGGGTGCCTCTGGCGAGGTCTGCGGACCCGGAAATTACCCAGTGGGTATTTCCATCGCCATGCTCCACATTGGAGGCCGTGTGCAGCCAGCTGGATCGCTGGTTTGCCCCCTCACCCTACATGCCTAGTGGTGAGGTGCTGGATCGTGCGCTCATCGAGCAGGCGGGAGGAGTTGGTGTGCCCATACCTCCTGTTGTGCCTGGGGAGTCTCTAGTTTGTGAGACTGTTCCCCAGTCTTCTGCACGTCTGGGATTCTGGACGGGAGGCAGAAGATCGATGGTGGGAGCCCGCGGGTTCCCATCCCTAAGCTTCAGAGCCGGGCCTACGACGTAGGTTCACCGAGGGTGTGGGTGTCGATAGGCGATCGTCTGATGGAGATGATCGTAGACACCGGGGCCGATGTGTCGGTCCTAAGCATTACGGCGGCACGAGTGATGGAGTTGCCTATAGAGGAACTGGCGGTTCCTTCATTCCTTCTGGGAATGGGTGGGCACTCCATCGAGGTAGTAGGGGTCACTAATGTGGAATTGACCATCCACAAGAAAACCGTCAAGGTGCCTCTCCTTTTGGTGAAAGGAGGGCGAAGCGTTATTGGGCGTTGATCACGCCTCACGCTTCGGCTTGATGGTTGATATCGTGCACCGGAAGGTTTACTTCCGGGAGGATGTCTGGACGGCTCATCCAGACGCCCTCCAAGATGCATTCACCGATCGAGCGCTTGCAGAACCTAGGGAGGTGGAAGCAATTCCATCGCCGATACCAGGGGCTTTGCCTCAGGGACGGCAACTCCCAGTGGATCCGCCTGCACTCGAGCAGGTTGACGGGTGGGTGAACATTGTTTCACCAGAGCTGCCCGAGACCAGAACTTCAACTTCAACTTCAACTTCAACTTCAACTTCAACTTCAACTTCAACTTCAACTTCAACTTCAACTTCAACTTCAACTTCAACTTCAACTTCAACTTCAACTTCAACTTCAACTTCAACTTCAACTTCAACTTCAACTTCAACTTCAACTTCAACTTCAACTTCAACTTCAACTTCAACTTCAACTTCAACTTCAACTTCAACTTCAACTTCAACTTCAACTTCAACTTCAACTTCAACTTCAACTTCAACTTCAACTTCAACTTCAACTTCAACTTCAACTTCAACTTCAACTTCAACTTCAACTTCAACTTCAACTTTAACTTCAACTTTAATAATAATAATAATAATAATAATAATAATAATAATAATAATAATAATAATAGGTTCTAACCTACTCTCATTGTTACTAGTTAACAATGACTTCAGTGTCGATTCTGTTGTGGGTGGAGCCCCTTTTTGTAATAGTGATGTTCCTCCACATATTGCAGTCTACTTTAGGGTTTTTGGATATCATCATCAAATAATACCTCAGAAGACATCTAGAAGATTGGATGAGAGTGCGTTGTTGAACATTTATCAATCTCTATGTGTTACTGATTGGAGCCCTGTTACTACATCAAGTAATCCAGAATTTATGTGGTCTTTTTTTAAAGGTGTAATCAATAACTTGATGGATGTTTTTGCACCTTTATATGTACCTTGTTCTATTTTTAAGTTCCCGATTGTTATAAGAAAAGCCTTTAATACTAAAAAGAAATACTGGGCTATGTGCAAAGATTTTCCAACTGTAGATAATCTTACTATATATAGGCAACAACATAAGAAATGTATTCAGTTGGTTCAGAATTTTCATAGGGCAAATGAACTTTCAATTATAGAAAGTGGTAGTATGAATTTGTTTTATTCTTATGCTAAAAATAAACTAGGCAATGCAAAGGTAAATCAGGTACCTCCAATTAAAAATAATGAAGGAAAGATCTGTACAAATAATTTTGAAAAACCTAATGTTTTAAACGACTATTTTTACCATGAATTTCGTTCACATAACAATTCTAGTTTGCCATCAAATAATGTTGATAATAGACCTGAGTATGAAGTTCTGGATATCTTTAACCCAGAGGTTGTATTAAAAGAATTGCGTTCTCTTCACAAATCTGTATCGTCAGGTCCTGATATGATTCCGAGTAAATTATTACTTTTTTGTGCAGAGCAGTTGTGTACTCCCTTATATATATTTAAAATCAGTATGTTGAAAGGTGTCCTTCCTATGGACTGGAAGACTGCTAATGTTACTCCCATTTTTAAATCTGGAGACAAATCGGTACCTAATAATTATAGGCCGATTTCAATTACTAGCCTGTGTGGGAAGGTAATGGAGAAGATTATTGTGGCTCATATGTTTAAAGTTATATTTAGTAACAACCTGATGTCTGAAGTGCAGTTTGGTTTTATACTAAGACGATCTACTACAACCCAATTATTACATAGTACTGAGTTTATAACTCAAATGAATGATGACCAACATAGTGTCAATATAGTTTATTTTGACTTTGTTAAAGCTTTTGACAGAGTTAATCATAATATACTGTTAATGAAGCTCAAAAATTGGAATTTTGATTATTTTATTATTAATTGGATAAAGGGTTACCTCCTAGGCAGAAAGCAACGAGTAAAGTTACAGGAAGCCTATTCAGGCTGGGTAGATGTGCCAAGTGGGGTTCCACAGGGAAGTATTCTAGGCCCCTTATTGTTTGGTATTTTCATTAATGACTTGTCACATGCAAGTACTGAGGTCCAAAAGTTTATTTATGCAGATGATACTAAATTCTTGAGTATACATAATTGTTACCTACAAGAGGCCATAAATAGCTTGATAGATTGGTCCAAACTAAATGACATGGAACTTGGTATACCAAAGTGTGTTGCCCTTAAGGTGGGAAAGGCTGCTCTCCAGTCCTCCTTTTTTATTGAGAATAATGAATTGTTGAACAAATCACAGGTGAAAGACTTGGGTGTTATTTTTGATAGTAAGTTTAACTTTTCAGCCCACTGTAAGGAGATTACCAGTAAAGCTGCTCGGAGGTAGTGGCTATTGAATAAGATTTTTGTATGTAGCCCTGTGGGTGTTAAAACTTATGCATTTAAGGTATATGTCCGGCCAATTTTAGAATACTCCTCACCAGTTTGGTCTCCTATTAATAAGGGGGATTCTGATTTAATTGAGAGTGTTCAACGTAAATTCTCTAAAAGTATTGTGGAATGTAATACATTGACATATGAACAACGTCTTCGGTTATTAGATCTGAAAACACTTAGAGAAAGACGTCTAGTGGCTGATTTAGTTCTTTTTTACAGGTTAGTTACTGGTCAAGTTCATTGCACTTCGGGTTTTTTAAATAACTTAATTCCACTTGATACTGTTACCAGGGGTCATTCAAAAAGATTCACATTACTTTCTCAGAAATCTAATCGCAGACGTCATAACTTTTTGAATAGATGTATTCCTATATGGAATAATCTTCCTGAATATGTTGTTATGTCATCTTCTTGTAAGACTTTTCGGGTTCATTTGTATAGTATGAATATTTTTAGTTGGTGCGTGACAAAACATTTAATAGTGTGAGATATATCTTTTTTTATTATTATAAACTCACTTGTATGCTCCTTTTTATTTTTATTTTACGTTTTGACTTTGCACTTTTGTTAGATGTTGTAAATGCAACCTTTAAGTGGCACAATAAAAGAATTATTATTATTATTATTATAAAACATATAGAGAAACTTTGAAAATAAGGGTTTGCTATACATATCAATAGATGTAATGATTTATTTTTTAGTGTTCTGCTTCTATCTATCTTAATATAGTTGATTTTAATTATGTAATCACTTTATAATACGGTCTTAAACCAATCCTAAATTTTAAAATAAAATGTTATGAACTAAATTTACATGGCTTATTTCAAATTACAGGAAAAAGTCTGCAATTATTTGTCTAGAAAATGTCTACAATTTGATTGACGTGTAATTCTGCGTTTATTTTTAATAATTATATTTTTTCCATTTTCTTTATTTTTAACCATATTTTATACTTAAGATTACTAAATTTTTTAATATACATAATTACTTTAATTTTTTTAATAATTGTTTTAGAATAATTGTAAAACTAAAATCTAAATATTTTCTGTGACTGATTTATTTCAAAATTTTTGTTTAAAAAAGATAATATAATTAAACTTATTTAATAAAAGTCTAAATATCTAAATTAATTAAAATCTAAATTAGTTTTTTTTTAACTATTTGATTTATTTCAATATTAATTTTTTTAAAATAATATAATTATAATTATTTATTTGAATGTTCTGTTGGAATACATGACCCCATGTAAAGAAATGGGCAAAAAGTAGGGCCTCCCAAAAGAGGGCGCGCAAAACGACGTTATAAGTGGGAGAGAAAAAGATTAGATATAGACTCCAGCTTATAAGGGGCGAAGTCTATAATCCTCTTATCTATTAACCTTGCTACACACCAACATGAAAAATCATAAGTGTTAATCCAATATTCATCTGTTAGATCAGTCCCCGATTATTTATTTAACTACATTTCACTATACTTTATGAGAAACTTAGAAACAGCTTACAGATATATCAAAATCTATCTAATTTTCCAGGTTAACCTTCCAGTTTTACAGCAACTTTCCGAATAACTCGTCAAAATAGTCTCTGTTCCGACTTTTCCGCCGTTCATTCCTTTAGTGCTTTGTTCCGCCGTTCATTCCTTTAGTGCCTTGTTCCGACTGTTCATCATAGTGCGCACCTTAAACACGCAACAGTACGCCTCATCAAATTATTTACATCGCCATACCTTCGATTTCTTTAACTACAGTCTATATCACATTATAGTATTATACTCATACCAGAGATGTGCATACACTTCCAATTAAAACAGAACGTTGAAAGTAACCAAGGACCGTAAATATGTCTATTCTATAAACCGTGCATAGTAACAGAATTAAGCACAAACTTACCTATAACTTAAAAAGTCGCCGACATCTCTCACGCACAGAATAAAAATACAGAAACACAGCACAATTTGCATAAAGCGAACTACCATATAGCGTCCTACTTGTGACAGAATATTTCTGCGCATGTGCGGCGCCGCCTAAGAATATTAGTCGCTATTCTGTGGCGTAGCCCAGACAGTGTGACAAGGTTTGCTCCTAACTTTTCTGCTAATTGAAAAGTTAGGCCAAAAAACGGTGTTAGTAACTTCAATCGAGGGTTAGAGCTCTAGGGTAGACCTGTGCGCCGTAGCATATTGATCGGCGGGCGAGGGTAATTACGAGCAGCGGCGGCGGCGACTACCGGCGTCTGGAATTGAACATATGATTACATATCGAACAAATATATCGATTTATCGATATATTGAATGTGGTAATTATCGATATAAATTAAAATCGATAAATATCGAATATGGTATCATTTCATTCCTATGGCAGTTTTTGAAACAAAACCAACCAAAACAAATTTGAATTCGGCGGCCGCCAGTCAAACACTGGCGGCGAGTGGCGGCGGGTTTTTAAAAAAAAGTACAAGTGGCGAGCGGCGGCGTTTCTAGCTTCAAAAACACCGGCGGCGGCGGTTTCGCTCGGCGGCGCACAGGTCTACTCTAGGGGGCTCTAAGGCCTTGTGTCAATATAAAGCAATTTACCTGCTCCCTATTAATTGTAAAGTTCTTCTCCTTACTACCGGTCATGTTTCCAGGAAATCGTCTGCTACGTTTGAACAGACAGTTTCAGCAGACGACTTTTCCTTCCAAATAGCTTCAGAGGAAGCCCCGAACTGCTAGTGTTCCTTACACTACAAACACCACTTACAAATCCAGGGGACGGGGAACCGGCTGTCGACTTCCTTTCATCGCAGCCACGTTATCTACCAAATCTATCCGTTATCAATGGGGTTAAATAAACAGAACAAAGACACGTGGGTTCAATTGAATGTTTATTTGCAACCTCGAGTATAGGATGTTACACTTTTCTATTTTACTCGTAATGCAATCAATCTGAGCCGGATACATTGATATCAATACAAAACTCTCAAAGATGCCCTCCGATTACTTATTGCATGAATTGTAACACAGTCAGTTTACTTAAGCTGTGAATCGTAACGTCACAGTCATATGCTAGGCCCATTTTGGTTCTTTCGTTGTCGTCTCCGTTTCATCTGCTGTATTTATCTGACGGTCCAATGATCCCTTGTCAGTAGCCCATCTGCACTTCTTTGGCAGTTGCATTCCTCTGACTTCTAGAACACCCAAAGACCTTGTGTGTAGCTGTTCATAAGCTCCGGCCACTTCTAACTAAATACAGGGCACTCAGTCATATGAGTGGAATCAATTACTGGTGTGTGGCCGGGCCTAGCCACCGGTAACACACATCAGAATCAAAACAAAAATCAAACACATGAATGTCCAACTTATATACACATGCAATGCTGCTCATGTGATATAAGTTGACCAATCATTTAACAATATGTAAATGATCATAACCTCCCGGGTCACCATGAAGTCTATGGTCACTCCAGGGAATATGTCAAAATCATTTTATTGCTATGCTCAACATTGGGCCATTTCACAGGATTACTGTGCCAATGTTGAGCTATGGAACAAAAATTAAAAATATCGAAAGTGTGAATAAAATTGTACTGTTGCAGTCAAAGACCTACCAGGCCTGGGCGACAGCATGGGCACACCAACGCTTGAAGCCCTCATAATGCCCATACTAATCGGACCTTCTTCCCCACCATTAGGGAAGAAAGGTGCCACCCAGCTCTCCAGCCAGGCAAGCACAGCTACCAGGGTGGGGCATGGCTCTGGAAACACCAAACGGGTAATTTCCGGGTCCGCAAACCTAGCCAGAGGCACCCCTGCTTCATGCAGGATACCCACGTATCTGGAGACTGCCCAAAGGTACATCCCTTCCTCACTTTGTCGGCTTTGCCGGACACCTGAGTTTTTAAGCGATCCCGGTCGACTGCAGCTCAGTTCTGCAGTGACCGGTGCCGGTTTGACGAGGGCGCACCATCGTCTCTGGCCACAGGTAGATAGAACATCTGTCCATCAATTACGGTAGACAGATACTCCCGGCACTGCAGTACCATGGGTGCGAGACCCGGCATGTACTGCATCACCGGACTTTCGCCTAGTGATACTCGAGCAGCCTGTCCTTGGGCAACAGTCTTCGGACAGTCCTTCTGTAACGACCCGACTTGGTCGCTACAATGACCTACAGCAAATTTCCCTAACTTACCGCCGTTGACCCTCCTTGGGACGGGTCGAAGCACTGGCCAGCCCTCCTCTTGCACCCGTCCGTGCCACGGGTAGCGCCGATCGGAGGATCCTCCACGCTGCAAGTCGACGGACGAAGACCGCCGAACAAGACGAGGAATCCACGGTAGATTCCCGATGAATCCTACCGTGGATAAACCGCGCGCGAAGCACCGGCCGACACGATGATGCACATGCCGAAAACAGGACGGTGGTGGGCGGCAACCCCAGCCGACAACCCCCACCCTCCCCGCGGTAACTTCCCCAGTAATTATGCAAAATAATAAAGGACACGGACACAGTGGTAGAGAGTGAAAATAAACAATAATTTATTCACAAGGAATATAAAAACACTCACTGTATAAAGGCAATATCTGCTGGTAATTGTGCCAGCAGAGAGCCAACAAAGAGATGCAATTAACGATGAATCTCCTGGCTAATTCAGCCAGGAGAGGATGTTATTAACCTCTCCAACAAACAAAGGTAAAAGATGAATGGTGGCCATCTTGGCCATGTAACGTCCCGCCGGACCGTCACAATACCCCAGTAAGCAAAACCCCGAAAATGGCGTTAAACTTACCGCACAACCGGCTCCTTACGGGGACGGGACCGTACCCGTAGCCGTCTCCCGCACGGTGCTCCTTGAGTTGTGTCGGCTCCACGGAGCCACCCTCGACAGACACGGACGAGAACCACGCCGCCACGCCGAGAATATCGCGGTAGAACACCGGTTCTACCGCGAGCCGACACGAGGACCGGCCGAAACAAGTCAGAATAGGACGGTGGAGTTTCCCCACAACCAGAAACCCACCCCCCTCGCAATACTCTCCAAGAAAAGACACGACACAGTGGTAAGATGAATAAATAAAGTGGATTTATTAAACACTTACGACGATTGACGAAAAAGATGATGGCAGTGATATAATAATATTCACACAACTTGGCTGGTAATCCTCTACCAGCCAAGCCCCCATGAATATACAAAACAAAGGCCAACAGGCCAAAGTGGCCACTGGCCAGTGGAGGTCTCCCTGACCTCCACCCACAGGTCTAGTCTCATGTACAGCCTACAACCAACTGCCCAAATCCTGTGGTTGACTAGGCCACAGGAAACCTCCAGGCAACTCCACCTGGAGGGGACAAAGGTCACTTCTGACCTCTCACCCATAGACTTCATGGTGAGAGGTCTGCTGGCACCAAAATGGCGTCCGTCCCAACAGCCTACTGTAGCTGTCAGGCAGACCACCATAGGGAAATTCATCTGCTCCAACAAAATTAAAATTGGAGCAGACCAGGTTGCCACAATCCTCTCAACTTCCCTGTTCCGTCTCGGGAACAGGTCAGTCAAGCCAGCCAGGATTGATCCCCGAACCTGACCTTCTTAGGTGCCGGACGGCTTCTCTGGCGGTGTCGCGAAAGTGGAGCCCATCCACTCCGCAGCCCACCGACGTGCCCACCACAAGCACATCTGGGTGTTACGCCACCCAAAACCAGTATCGAAGACCGTCCCCCTAAGACGGCTTTCCTCCAGGGCTCGGAATTCCTCGAAAGGAATATCCTGGAGTTGCAGACGCGTGTGAAGCGTCCGACTTGTTAGGAGGTCCACCAGGGCGACCGCATGCTCGGTCTCGCACCCTGGTAGAGGCTCAGTTATAAACTGTCCAGCCATACCTCCTAGGTCGCATCCCAGCAAACGTTGGATGAATGGGGCTGCACGCCGGGCTAGACGAACTATCCCGGCATCTAGTCCCACCACATCCAAAATAGCAAACGTTTGCTGGACCGGATTCACGACCATGACAACCGGAAAACCTCCACAACCAAACGCCACCACATGGCGCATGTTGTACGGCGGTAGCCTTGCTACCCACGGCTCTGGAAGTGGCTCATCCAGACGGTAGTAGCCGTGGTATTGGCAACCCTCCATTCCCGGTTGGTCCTGCCAGAGACCAAGCCGGTTATTCAGATACACCTCTGCATCTGAATACGGGGGTAATGCGCCAATACGCCGTCCCTCAGCCTCAGGCCTAGGGGAGGTTGACGTTTCCGGTCCTAGGGTATCGAATACCCCGCCGCCATGGACCAGAGAGAAGGATGTACCCCCACTGGGGGTCACGGGGCCACGTTTAGTGGGAGCACTAACTCCTGCAACCGAGGTTCCTTCGCCCTTAGGTGAGGGCAAAGTCACACTGTGCAGAGTTCCCACTGCTCGAACCCGAAGGCTCGAGACCGCATCCACCTTCGGGGAGGATGGAGGCGTGCCGACCAAAACGTCGCGCATCGACCTACCATCCATCTGCGCCGCCTCAACGGGACGGGTATGGACCGGTTGACTCCCGGCCGGCGTGCCTGCCTGAGCACGCCGGGACTCCTCCTTTTCCGCCACGACGCCTCCAGTTTCGGCTCCCTGGCGCCTACTACTGGAGGGTGTCGGACTTCCCTTCCTCTCACGTTTGGACCTCTTATGGTCCTTCTTATTTTTCTTTTTCTTCCCGTGAGAGGAAGGTTGACCATGCGTCGGGTCAGACCTAACTGACCCCGACGACTTACTGGGCCGATCAGGCTTAGGCGGGTGGTTAGCCCCCTTCGCCCTCTCGGACTCCTTCTTCGAAGGTTTTCCGGCCGGAGCCGTACTCTTCTTCGTAGAAGTGCCCTTAGCCGAAGTGACAGTCAAGGACGATTGTCCGGAAACAAATCTTCCTCGACCATCCCGAAGGAGAGACTTCTCCTTCGGTGCAAGAGTCGGCTGACTCTTGCCACCAGTCGCTTTGGCTTCCGCACCATGGGCTGGTGCACTGGAAGCCTGCATAGCCTCCCTCTCGGCGATTCGCTTCTGGCCAGCGATGGTCGTGGCACTCGCAATCGGTGGGATGCCACGACCGACAGGAGGTTCCCCTGTTTTGAGCGGACTCCGGGCGGGCATTCCCTGCAGGGGAGGGAACTCCGCAGCCCGGCGCTCAAACTCCTGCCGCTCTCCTGCACCGACCGCACGAGCGATCTGTCGGTGCAGGCTCGCTGCTTGAGCTTGAAGCCGTTTGAGCTTATCCTCTAAGCTCTCGGGCTTCCGAGGTTCGGAGGCCTTTCCTCGACCGGAGGACCTGGCCTTCTTGCCTCTAGAGCGTTCAGCCACTGGTGGGGTGTGAGGGCGGGACCGTTTTTGTCCCTTACCACCACCACCACTCACAGATTTCCCCGTTTTACCGGGAGCGGGTACTGGAGGCTGGGTAGCCTTCTTCTCCGCCCGCCGGTCCCTCTTCGGGTTGTCCGACCGCCAGCTGGAGGGGCCAGCTACTGCCTCGGACGGACCCGATCCAGCAGCCGGCTTCTCTGGCCAAGCAGCCCCTGAACAACCTTCAGGGCGGGCAAGAGTCTCCACTCGAAGCCCCACAGCAGGCGTGAACTTCTTCAACGCCTCCTCCTTAGCTTTGAGCAGTGCCTCTCTCTCTGGGAGAGCCTTGGCTCTGGCAGTGATCCGTGCGGCTCCGGACTTTTTCTTGCGCTTCTTTGCGCCGTCCTTCCTCACCTGCACGGTCGGAAACTCCCCGACGAAGCACCGACGGTCCCCGACCAGGAAGCCACCTTCCTGGACCATGTCCCGTCTAGCTTCGTCCAACCGATCCAAGCGGTCTTCTTCTTCGGCCAAGGACACAGCCACGGCCTCCAAAGACATTGGATCGGCGGGAAGTACTCCGGGGGATCCCGTCCCAGACGGTTTACCCTCGGAGGCCGAACTACTCCCGTCAGACTCCGAAGAGCCCTCTGAAGAGGCGTTGCGGCTCCGCCACTGCCTTGAGGCGTCCACCACCGAATCAACGGTGGTTTCGACCTCCATCTCCGTGTCAATGACTAAGGACGCTCCCGAGGAGATGTCCTCACTGTCCTTGACCACCCTAGACCAGTCTAGGAGGTCTCGAACAGACGGAGACCCGGGTTCCGGGGTACTAGCGGTTACCACACCGGTAGCCGCTTTCCCACCATCTACACCCGCTTCTGCAGGCTCGCAAACCGGGGAAACTACCGCCGCCACCGACTGAACGGTGGTAGCAGCCGTATCCCTGGTGGGAGATTGCAGGTACCTGCCCCAGAAGGCTCCGACAGCGGTCGGAGTCGACTGGGCAGATGCCGGACCTTCCACGGCCTCTGCCGCCGGGTAATCAACAGATTCCACGGTTGCGTCAGCCGTTTCCGGTCCGCCGGATGATGGGGAGCCCTCCGATCCCGACTCCAACAGCCTTGCATCCCCAGGATGCAGCGGGCTGAGGGAGGGGGACCGTCGGACACTCCCGTCGCCTTCCTCCTTCTCCTTCTCCGTGGTGAGCCTGGACAAAAGGGAAAAAACCGTCAAAAACAAGTTTCTACCATGGAAAAGTGAATTCCACGGGCTTTTACCGTGCGAATTCTCGTTTTCACCGTACAAAGTCGGTAATTCACGGTCAAAACCGTGTCTTACCGCCTTCGTATGGTGAAAACATCTTTTCCCCCTTTCGGAACCGGTAGAAAGAGTATTCCACGGGATTTCACCGTGCGAATCGCGGTTTCCACCGTCCAAAGTCGGTAAACCACGGTAAGAACCATGATTAACCACCTTCGGACGGTGAAAACACCCTTTCACCGAGTTCCGACGGTTGGAAAGGGCATTGCACGGATTTCTACCGTGCAAAATGCCGTTTTCACCGTCCAAAGTCGGCAATTCACGGTCAAAACCGTGTTTCACCGCCTTCGATCGGTGAAAACTACTCTCTGGCGGGCTTCTACCGTCCAAACACCGTCGAACTTGGGCCTTCCCAAGCGAAACGGTGCTCGGACGGGCTGAACCCGCCGGAAAAGTGCTTTCCATAGTGGCTTGGCCACCATGACAACAGGCATGGCGGCAAAACCACACCCACCACGTGTGTATACGGTCAATGACCGTAAAACACACCGTTAACACATAAAAGAGAACTGCCAACAGGCAGGAGAAGGAAATACCCTTAGAGGGACTTACTTTTTTAATTTTTCTTTCTGGCTCCAGTCTTGGGCAGCTTTTCAGACGGTGAAAACGTGGATATTTCGTCCCACGTGGTGCCGGCGTTTTTTGTTTACATTTGTGATAATCAAAATGGCGCCTAGCCGCCAAATTCACCGTCTTAGCGGCTGATGGCCGTGCAGTAGCGGCGATAACGTCATCAGCCGCCTCATGCAGGGTCACCATGGAGATCTCACCGTCGTCTGCCTTTTTAGGGGCAGACACACGGTGAATTCTCCTACTCCAAGACTGGACCTGCTGGGTAGAGACATTTACCGTCAATTCTCTTATATTGACGGTAATGGGAGGTTTCACGGAGGTTTTCACGGACGGATTTCTCCGTCCACGGACCGATTTGGTCGGACCTTGGACTGGACACCTGGGGATGGGCCGCCCTGGACTTCTACCGAAACCGTAGCGGGCCCCAAACACCGCAATGTCCGGCCGCCTCCTCTCCCAGCCATCCGCCCATAGCAGCGGACTGCCGGCTCTACCCCACCATGGTAGGGGCACCCACAGGGTTCCCCACAACCGGATGCTCCCTATCCGAGGGTCATACCCGCTCACCTCAAACACCCTCGGTCTCCGCGGACAGAGATTATACCGAGGAGGAGGGGGGTCATCTCCCTCAAAGTCGGTAGACTCCTGCGAAGAAACGGACGGTGGCTTTAGCGCCGGAGTCACTCCACTCCGCGCCGAAGCCTCCGTGGCATCGCTGTCTGTACCCGAGGAGGTGTCAGAGACTCCAAGTCCATCTTCCTCCCTCACGGTACAGGTGGGTACATACGGCTTAAGGTTATCGACATGAAACCGGTCGCGCACCTTCCGACCATAACCGTCTACGAACTCTATCTCGTAGACTAGGTCAGAATACCGTGCGACCACCGTACCCCTCTCAGCTTTATAGGCCAAGCTCCATTTCTTCGCCTGGCCGAGCTTCCCAGCCTGATCTCTTATCCACACCTGATCTCCAGGCTGATAAAGAGGAGGCTCCACACGGCCAGCGTCATACCGCTCTTTCTGCCTTCTTTGAGCAGCCGTCAAACGTTGACGAGCCTGCTCCTCCACGGCTTGCTGGTCGGGCAAGTCGCGGACTGGACCATTCGGAAGGAGGTTATCAATCTCCATCCGAGGATCACGGCCGAACAACAACTGATACGGAGAGACTTGCGTACTCTCCTGGACAGCTGTGTTATAAGCCCACACGGCGGGCCGTAATTTATCCCACCAATTACGCTGTTCCTTGAGGGGATCAAGGTACCGCTTGATGGTTTCCATTACGGTCTTGTTCGTACGCTCCGTAAGCCCATTAGCTTGCGGATGGTACGCCGTCGTGAAGTGATGCGCTATATTATAGCGCTCCCGGAACTTCAGCAGGACTTTGCTGGAGAACTGGGACCCACGATCCGAGACAAGAGCTTTCGGTGTACCATACACCGAAAGGATCTCGTCCTTCAGAAATTTCACCACACAGGCGGCCGTGGCCCTTCGTACCGCCCTTGCCACACCGTACCGGGTGAAGTAGTCAACCATGATTAGTACATAGGTGACTCCACCCACGGAGGCAGGAAACGGTCCAACAAAGTCCATTCCCCAGGTATCAACTGGGTACTCCGGCACAATCGGTTGGAGAAATCCCTGACTTCGAGCGAACTGTCGCGCTCTCTGACACACCAAACATGACTTAACATATTCGGCAGTGTCCCGCTTCATACCGATCCAGTAGAAGCGTGAGCGCAGTCTCTGGTAGGTCTTAAACATCCCGAAGTGAGCAGCTTCGGGAATGTCATGTAGCTTCCTTAGGCAGAAAGCCCTGCATGACTTCGGAACTACCAACACAGTTCTCAACCGATCCTGGATGGACCTGATAGCAAATAACAAGTCATCTGCCACCACAAACTTGAACCGGAGGTTCGAGTTGGGGTCACGGAAGATTTCACTCTTCACTTTGGAGCACCAGCCATCGGCCTCTTGCTCCTTGACCCAATCCACCTCGGAACGGACGTGGTAAATAACCACACCTACGTCGGCTTCGACGTATTCAGGTAAGGAAAGGTCCGCCACATCACGAACAGGATACCGACTCAAAGCGTCGGCATCCACGTGCAGTGTTCCCTTCCTATACTGAACCTTAAACCGGTACTCTTGAAGCTGCATCTGCCAACGCCCCAACCTGCCTTCCAGGTTTTTGGCTGTCTGCAGATAGCAAAGAGCATGGTGATCTGTGACAATCACAAACTCCCGGTTAAAGAGGTAAGGACGGAATTTACCCACGGCAAACATGACCGCCAAGCACTCCTGCTCGGTGACCGAATACCGTGTTTCCGCTCCTTTCATGAGTCGGCTTGCGTAGGCCAGAGCACGGGGGACACTGTCCTCCGGTAACTTCTGGTAGACTACGACTCCCAAGCCGTACCCACTAGCGTCGGTATGGATAATTACCTCACCACGCGGATCGTACATGGTGAGTACCGGCGCTTCGGTTAAAAATGCCTTTAACCGAGCAAACGCTAGTTTGCACTGATCCGACCACTCGAAGGACGCATCCTTCTTCGTCAGATCGTGCAAAGGATTTGCCACCTTGGCGAAGTCCTTGATGAACCTTCGATAGTAACCGGCCAGTCCGAGAAAACTGCGGACGCCTGTCACCGTCGTCGGGACATCAAACTCCTGGATTGCCCGCACGAGATCCGGGTCCGGAGCAACTCCCTCGGCACTTACTACGTGACCGAGATAACGTACTTTGTTAAAGCCACAGAAACATTTCTTCGGCTGGAGTTTCAGCTCCGCCCCTCGTAACAGTCCAAGGACAGTGGAGAGTCTCTCGAGAAACTGCTCGAAAGTGTTCCCAAAGACGATAATATCGTCCAGGTACACCAGACAGGTCTCCCACTTATGCCCTGCCAATAAGAGGTCTAGCGCTCTCTGCATGGTGGCTAGAGCATTACAGAGTCCGAAAGGCATTTTCCGGAACTCAAACAGACCTTGAGAGCAAATAAATGCCTTTTTCTCAACATCTGGCTCAGCCATCCGAACCTGCCAGTAACCACTAGCCAGGTCCAAGGTAGCGAAGAACTTCGCACCGGCCAATGAGTCGAGCGCATCATCGATGCGAGGTAACGGATACTGATCCAGCTTAGCCTGGGCATTCAGTTTCCGGTAGTCCACGCAAAAACGAAAGCCACCATTCTTCTTGCGGACAAGCAAGATAGGGCTCGCGTAGGGACTACGCGAAGGTTGGATAACCCCTGCATCCAACATTTATGCCACCTCTTCTTTCTCGACTGCTCTGGCCACTGGAGCGGTTCGACGCAATCCTTCACGCACCGGAGGTTGCCCACCGGTATCGATCGTATGTTCGACCAAAGAGGTTTCACCCAACTCTGTGAAGTCGAACGCGAAATGATCCCGGCGTGCCAGCAGGAACTCCCGAAGCTGTCTCGCCTCTTCAGGCTTCAGATTGTCACCAATCTTAAGACACTCTTCGAGGGTGGTAGCCGTCGCCACGTTAAGCACTTGGCGTCCGTTCCCGGACGCCCCTCTCAACTTAGACGAGGACTTCCCTGGTCGAACCGTCCTCTGAGTGGGGTCTCCCCCTCTCAACTTAGACGGCTCTTCCAGCCCTACCACAATGGCAGCCTCCACAGCTTGAGCCGTGGCTACACCCTCTCCTGTTTCCAGGGCAATGGGTGCATTCCCCATGTTTTCAAGCCAGATATCGTACGTGCCAAGCCGGTTAGCTGCTGCGATACCGGCCACAGCTAACACACCACGTCCACCTAAGGCTTTCCGGTGCGGCTCCACGAGAAGCAGCTGGCCAGGGCCGGCATGCTCTACCAACGTCACGGATACGACACGTCGTACGTGGGCTGGTAGCCAGACATTCTCCCTCAGTCGCAGAGAACAAACTTCTCCGCGCCCGATAGAGGTTCTGGTCTCGGGCAGCTCCGGTGAAACAATGTTCACCCACCCGTCAACCTGCTCGAGTGCAGGCGGATCCACTGGGAGTTGCCGTCCCTGAGGCAAAGCCTCTGGTATCGGCGATGGAATTGCTTCCACCTCCCTAGGTTCTGCAAGCGCTCGATCGGTGAATGCAGCTTGGAGGGCGTCTGGATGTGCCGTCCAGACATCCTCCCGGAAGTAAACCTTCCGGTGCACGATATCCACCATCAAGCCGAAGCGTGAGGCGTGATCAACGCCCAACAACGCTTCGCCCTCTCCTTTCACCAAAAGGAGAGGCACCTTGATGGTTTTCTTGTGGATGGTCAATTCCACATTTGTGACCCCTACTACCTCGATGGAGTGCCCACCCATTCCAAGAAGGAATGAAGGAACCGCCAGTTCCTCTATAGGCAACTCCATCACTCGTGCCGCCGTAATGCTTAGGACTGACACGTCGGCCCCGGTGTCTACGATCATCTCCATCAGACGATCGCCTATTGACACCCACACTCGGGGTGACCCTACATCGTAGGCCCGGCTCTGAAGCTCAGGGATGGGAACCCGCGGGCTCCCACCATCGATCTTCTGCCTCCCGTCCACCTTACCGTCCACACTGGACGGTAATCCCAGACGTGCAGAAGACTGGGGAACAGTCTCACAAACCAGAGACTCCCCAGGCACCACGGGAGGTATGGGCACACCAACTCCTCCCGCCTGCTCGATGAGCGCACGATCCAGCACCTCACCACTAGGCATGTAGGGTGAGGGGGCAAACCAGCGATCCAGCTGGCTGCACACGGCCTCCAATGTGGAGCATGGCGATGGAAATACCCACTGGGTAATTTCCGGGTCCGCAGACCTCGCCAGAGGCACCCCTGCCTTCCGCAGGACATCCACATATTTGGAGACCGCCCGGAGGTACGTCCCTCATTCAGAGCTCAGGCCGTGACAGGCACCTGAGCTTTGAAGCTTTACCGGTCGCACACCACTCAGTTCGGTGGCGACCGGCGGCGGTTTAACGAGGATCTCTCCTCGTCCTCCACGAGTCGATAGTAGAACTGGCCATCGTGAATGGTGGCCAGGTACTTCCGACCTTCCAGCCAAACTGGTGCAATGCCAGCGGTTGGCTGGAGGCTCTGACTTTCGTCAGGCACCACTCTAGCAACTTGCCCTTTGGCCGCAGCCTTCGGGCAATCCTTCCTCAGGTGACCCATCTGGTTACACCCGAAACAAGGACGTAGTCGCCGGAGTGAATCTCCTGTACGGTCCGCACTTCGAGGCGTTGCCGCCGGCTGACCTCCACCGGAGCCTGCCTGCTTCTTCTTCTTGCCTCCGGTCTTGGCTCCTGCTTTGTCCGACTTGGACGGTGCAGCAGCCTTCGCACCCGTTTGGCTCGAAGATGAAGCCTTGGCAGAGCTCCCAGAGCTAGCCGTGGTTCCGGAGGACGGAGCGTTAGCCCGGTCCTGGGGAACCCCTCTTGTACGGGTAGGTAATTTACCTACTAGAAGCAAATCGGCTTCGACCAGCCGTGCCTTTCGGGCATATGCCTCCACCGTACCGGCCTTGCAACCGATCAACTGATCAGTGATGGCCGTCTGGAGTTTCTGTTTGAAGCGAATGAGCCGACAGCTCTCGTCTTCGCCCGGAGACACTCGGTCGGACAGTTCCAAGAACCGCCAGTAGAATGCCTGAACAGACTCGGTAGCCCCGTTTCATTGACTCGAATTCGCCGAAACAGAGGCGAGCCTGATTGCTGGTGCTGAAGCGGCTACGCATAGCATCCTTCAGCTCAGTCCAGGTCAGGTCTGGAAGAGTTTCCACCAACGTGGCATTGTACTCTTCCGCCGGACCGTCCAGCAGAAACGTAAAGAAACTGCATCGGGACTCGTCCGTCCAGCGCTGAGCTCGGGCTTTCGCTTCGAACTTGCGGAGAAAAGGCGTCAAGTCCTCTCTGCCGTCGTAACGAGCAAAAGAGTGGACCGGGTTAAAGAACCCGAACGCCTGGACCTCCGCTGGAACCGCGGGAGCGGGCGTCCAAGCAGCGGCGCTAACCCTGCGAGGTTGCCTGCTCCGGTTCCCCGAAACGTCAGACACGGACTCAGCTTCCGAGGGAATCATCATCTGAACCCTCGGCTGCTGTCCGGGTACAGCAGGAGCTCCCCGGCCAAGTCCCCGAGGAGACGGCCTGGGTGCTACCCGCGGAGGTACCAACCGGGGAAGTACCAGTGGTTCCTCTCCCCGTGCGCCCTCACGCACAGGCGACAGTGAGAACCGAGGTGCCACCCTCGGCTCAACCGATGACCGGGACAGTCGTCCTTCCAACCGAAGGACATCTATCCCGTACGCAATCTCAACGAGTTGCTGCTCGGATAGCCCGGCCAAAAAGGCCCGGCCCTCACGTGCAGTCTCGTCCGGGATTTCCACCATGTCCCTACGGGGCTGATCGCCACATCGAACCGGACGGGCGACGGTGGAAACTTGGACAAGCGGCCGTGGCCGCTCGTCCTCCCCGGTGAGATCACCGTCGGACCCACTGTCTCCCAACGGGTATTCTCCCGGAAGAATGTCACGGCGGCATTTCCGCACCGTGACCCATTCCTCCGGGAGATCCCCGCCTACGCTACCGCTAGGCCCCTCCATTTCCAGAGGGTCCCCGCCTTCCGCCCCGAAGGGGACGGTCGACTACGCGGCCGCGTAACTCTAAACCCGCATCTGCTCCAAGTTCCCGACCTCCCGTCGGTACTTTTGGGGCTGGCTCCATTTTTCACCGTAAACGAACGGTAAAATCCGGACAAAGCCACCAGATCTCGGGTTTCCACCGTCGAAAACGGTAATCTCACGGACAAAAGTCCGTAAAATACCGTACCGAGCGGATGGAACCGTGCACAACCGCGGTATCACGGACAAAAGTCCGTTTCCCACGGTGTACTTCTCGGTAAACGACCTCTTGCCACTTTCTACCACGGATCAACGGACAAAAGTCCGTACACCACGGTGTACTTGCGGTAAAATACCGTACACCACCGAAAACCACGGTACCACGGACCGTAGTCCGTGCCCCACGGTAATTCGACGGTAAAAATACGGTTACCGACGGTAGATTTACCGTAAACCACGGTACAACAGACCAGAGTCCGTTCCCCACGGTATCCAACGGTAAATCAACGGTGAAACGGTGGTTTCCGCCGCTGTCCCACGGACCAATGTCCGCGCCCAGTGACGTACTCTCACCGCACGGTGATTCGACCGACTAAACGGTCGAACTCACGGTAAATCACCGTGCGAGAGGCGGGGTACAGGTACCCGGCGCCTCCACCAATTGTAACGATGACCGTCACAATACCCCAGTAAGCAAAACCCCGAAAACAGAGTTAAACTTACCGCACAACCGGCTCCCGCACGGTGCTCCTTGAGTTGTGTCGGCTCCACGGAGCCACCCTCGACGGACATGGACAAGAACCACGCCGCCACGCCGAGAATATCGCGGTAGAACACCGGTTCTACCGCGAGCCGACACGAGGACCGGCCGAAACAAGTCGGTGAAGGGCGGCGGAGTTTCCCCACAACCAGAAACCCACCCCCCTCGCGATACTCCCCAAGAAAAGACACGACACAGTGGTAAGATGAATAAATAAAGTGTATTTATTAAACACTTACGACGATTGACGAAAAAGATGATGGCAGTGATATAATAATATTCACACAACTTGGCTGGTAATCCTCTACCAGCCAAGCCCCCATGAATATACAAAACAAAGGCCAACAGGCCAAAGGCACAAAAGATGAAGTCAGAAGCACTGGCCAGTGGAGGTCTCCCTGACCTCCACCCACAGGTCTAGTCTCATGTACAGCCTACAACCAACTGCCTAGATCCTGTGGTTGACTAGGCCACAGGAAACCTCCAGGCAACTCCACCTGAAGGTGACAGAGGTCACTTCTGACCTCTCACCCATAGACTTCATGGTGAGAGGTCTGCTGGCACCAAAATGGCGTCCGTCCCAACAGCCTACTGTAGCTGTCAGGCAGACCACCATAGGGAAATTCGTCTGCTCCAACAAAATTAAAATTGGAGCAGACCAGGTTGCTACAGCCACCTGTTGCAATGATGAGAGCACTTATCCAACAAACACTCAGCATAAGGGTATCACTTCCACTGTCCAGTATACAATGGCCGCCGCCATTATATACACCCCCAGGCTGCTCCACCTGGGGGAGGACAGGGACCCTTGCTGGCCATTTTGTCGTCTGCCTGACACTCAATTTAGCAAGTGCCTAGCAGACGACATGGGATTTAGTTCTGCACCAAAAAGGAGCAGAACTGGGTCGTCACAATCTTCTCAACTTCCCTGATCCGCCCCGGGATCAGGTCGGCTGAGCCAGCAAGAATTGCGCCCATGAACCCCACTCAGTTTCAGACTGATTTCTTCGGTGGTGGATTCATCGGAGCCACCATCCACTCCGACATCCACCGACGTATCCACCACGAACACATCCGGGTGTTTCTCCACCCGAGACCGACATCAAAATCAGTCCCCCTGAGTCTTAACACCTCTTGCTGTCGAAACGCTTCGACAGCAAGTGTGTCAAGTTGCGGACTCTGACGAAGAGTCCGACTTGTAAGAAGGTCTACGAGGGCGGCCGCGGGATCGGACACGCTACCTCGTAGAGGGTGGATTACATATTCCCCCACCATTCCTTCCAAGTCGCAGCCAAGGAGACGCTGGACGTATGGGGCCGCGAGCTGGGCTACATGTACTAGTCCAGCTCCTGTCCCCACCACGTCTAGCACAGCGAAGCATCTCCTTACCGGGTTGACGACCAGCAACACCGGATAGTCTGTACTGCCAAATGCCAGCACATAACGCATGGCAAATGACGGCAACGACGGCGTCCACGGAACTGGGAGTGGCTCTCCCAGACGATAGTATCCGTGGTATTGGTACCCCTCCATTCCCGGCTGGTCCTGCCACAGACCAAGCCGGTTATTCAGAAAGACCTCTCCTTCTGAATACGGAGGCTCCGCACCAAAGCGTCGACCCTCGCCCTCGGGCTCAGGAGACTTGGCTCTTTCTTCCGGTCCTAGGGCCACAAAGACCCCATCGTCGAGACCCGGAGAGAAGGGTGTCCTTCCTACGGAAGGCACGGGACCACGTTTGGCGGGAACGTTACTTTTCCCCGCCGGGCTGCCCCCACCGCTAGGTAATGGTGAGCTGACCCGGTGGAGAGTTCCCACCGACCGAACTAACAAGTTCAGTACCGCCACCACCTTCGGGGAGGATGACGGTATACCGAGAACAACGTCTCGCATTGACCGATCATCCATCCGCGCCGTCCTACTATGACGGGTATGGTGCGGTTGGCTCCCGGCCGACACGGCCGCACCGTGTCGGGACTCCTCCTCCTCGGTCCCGATACTTCCACCACCACCAGTCCCCTGGGACCCACGGGTGGAAGCTTTCGGACCTCCCTTCTACTCATGATGGGCCTTCTTGCCCTTCTTTTTCTTCTTTTTCTTTTTCTTCTTTTCATGAGAAGAAGGTTCACCGTGCTGTGAGCTGGACGCACCAAGGCTCGCAGACTTACCGGGCCGGTCAGTCTTAGGAGGGTGGTTAGTCCCCTTCGAATGACCGGACTTACTAGTCGCAGACTTTCTAGCCGAAGCTGTACTAGTCTTTGAACTAGCTCCCGTAGCCGAACTGACGGTCGAGGATGCTCGTGTCGCCACGAAGCGTCCTTTTCCATCCCGGGGAAGATTTCTCTTCTGACCACCATCCCTGGTCCCTGACCACCACCACCACTGGCGCGAGTGCTCTTCCTCGGAGCGGGAGGAGAAGGCTGATTGGCCTTCTCTTCTGCTCTTTGGTCCCTCTTGGGAGTTGCAGACTGCCAGCCTGAACAGCCAGCATCCGCTTCGGTTGGTCCCGAAACCGGAGGTTGACCAACAGGCCAGGCAGCACCAGCAGCTCCCTCAGGATGAGCTGGCGACACAGGGAGAAGACCCACTGCCGGCGTAAACTTCGCCAAGGCAGCCTTCGTCCTCTCCAACTGTGCCTCCCTCTGAGCCAGGGCTTTCATCCTGGCGGTGTACCGAGCAGCTCCGGACTTCTTTTTGGATTTAGAACCGTCCTTACGGAACTGCTGGGTAGGGTACTCCCCAACAAAGTAGCGTTTCCCATCCGACGCCAGGAAACCACCTGACGCCGTTTGGTACTGCACGGCTTCATCCTGCCTTTCCAGACAGGCCGCTTCCGTCTCCCCAACAGGGTCGACCGGAATTGGACAGCCCTTCCGGGCTGGAGTACCCTCCTGGGATCCGGTCACAGACCGTTTACCCAGGAAGCCTGATCCCCTCCCTTCAGACTCCGAAGAGTCCTCTGAAGAGAGGATCCGTTGGCCTCGCCACCGCCTGCAGACAGGCACCACATCATCTTCCATGGTGTCCATCTCCGCCTCCGTGTCAATGACCAGGGTTCCTCCCAAGGAGGCATCCCTGCTTCCCTCTGCCAGGCTAGCCAATTCTAGCCGGCCTTGGTCCGCCGGAGGATCACACTTCGCCAAAGCGGTAGCTGCCAAACCGGTGGCCACCTCCTCGACGGGCGTGCTGGCCCGCACCGGCTCACCAACCGCCGGGATCTCCATGGCTCCCAACTTAATGGTCGCCCTCGGAGAACCCACGGTGGGAGGCGGTGTCAACCGTCCCAAAACAGACCCATACTATAGAGGGGTCCGAGGGGACGGCTGGGTCACCACAGCATCATCAGCCAATAGCAGACCCAAAGGTCCGCCGTCGGCCAAGTCAGCTATGGCCTGACCCAAAGAGTCCGGGGAGCAAGCGGCATCCTACTCCAACAGCTCCGCATCACCCGGATGCAAAGAGCTGAGGGAGGAGGAACCGCTGCCACCCCCGCCAGTTTCGTCCTTCTCCGCCGTGGCTACCTGAAAGAGATCAAAAAACATGGTAAGTATTTGACCCACTACGGTAGGAAACATTTTCCACGGACCAAAACCGCAAAAAAATGCTTTCCGGCCGGGCAGGCACCGTGGTACACGGCCAAAGCCGTCCCCAACGGTAATTGCACGGTCGGAACCGGCCAAAAACTTTTTTGGTCGGTCCAAAACCCGTAATTCCACGCTCGGTATCTTGGGCGGTGATTTCCACGGTAAATCACCGTAGGAAATCCCGTTTTCACCGTGCATATCCCGTGATCCACGGTAAAAACCGTCCTTCACGGGACTCGCACGGTCGGAATCGGCCAAACAGGTGTTTGGACCGTCCAAACCTGGCACCGATAATTCAGGTTGCTTGGGGCGTGGTTTACACGGAACACTACCGTGCAAAACCACTTTCCGTCCATTAGAACACCGTGGATCACGGTCGAAACAGTTCTCCACGGTGGTTTCACGGACAGAACCGTGCAAAAACACCTTTTCACCGTCCAAACTCCGAAGAACTTGGTCATCACCAAGTTCCACGGCGTTTGGGCGGCAAAACACCGTGTCTCTCACGGCCCCATCAGCGGTAGCATCACCGTCAAAATTGTCACTGTGACGCCTCCACCAAAACCACGTGTTCAAGCGGTCAATGACCGCTTGACACACCCAAAAGCAATAAATGAAGACTGCCAGAGGGCAGGAGAAGGAAATTCCCCTTTGGGGACTTACTTTGCTTTTTCCAGCATCCAATAATCCTGGATCTTTTAAAAATAGCGGCAAACGACCGTCTATGTTTCAATTTGAAAACAAGATGGCGCTTAGCCGCTAATTTCACCTTAGAGACGACTAACAGCGGCGGCTTGGCGGCTAAAACAAGATTAGCCGCCTCCATTGCTGTTACCATAGAGATTCCACCGTCGTCTGCCACAATAGGAGCAGATACACGGCCTGAATCTCTATGGAAAGACTCAGGAGAGAGATCTTTAGGGGAAATCACTACTGCAGACTCCTCTTCGAGTTTGCAGCTGGGAATTGTGGATTTCTCCACCCAGCTCCCCCTGAACAACCACCATCTGTCCGTGACAGACAGGCGGCGCCCAGTCCAGGGGTCACTGCGCTCCCAATCTTTATTTCCCCAATTCAGGTCATCATCCCAAAGCAGGGAATGACCCGCTCTCTCCCACCAGGACAGGGACTTCCAAAGTCCCTGCACCACCCTGGTGCCTATTGGAGCTCCAGAGGAAGCCTGCATAACCTCAAAGGCCCTGGGTTTCCTCGGACGGAGGTAATACCGGGGCCGAGGTGCTTCCTGTGCCTCAGTCAGTTGACTCCACCACCAAGCTAGACTGGCCAGAAGGTCCTGGAGAGACATCATCCCTCCTCTCACTTCTAGCTGACCAAGACTCAGCATCACTGGTCCCTTCAGAGCTCGATGAGGTTTCAGAGCCACCAAGGCCATCTTCCTCACGAACTCCACATGTGGGAACGTATGGCTTCAAATTGGGCAACTGCCCTCGGACAGTCCTTCCTAAGGTGACCCATCTGGTTACACCGAAAGCATGGACCTGGTTGCCTACTAGTAGGACCTCCACCTCCAGCCGTTTGGCTGGAACCTGACGGGGCTGCTGTGGACTTATTTCCACCCCGGCTCTGCCACTTCATCTTTCTTCCCTTCTGCCCTCCGGTCTTGGCAGTAGCTCCATCCGATTTGGACGGTGCCGCTGCCTTCGCACCCGAAGAGGTAGAAGTAGACGTAGCAGAGCTCTTGGGCTTTGCCACAGCACCAGAGACCTTAGCCACAGCCTGGGTCCCTGGTACCGTCAAGGTACGGGCAGGTAACGCTCCCGCCGTAAGCATGTCGGCCTCGACCAACATTACCTCGGTGGTAAAGTCCCTGACCGTCTCAGCTTTCAATCCCCAGAGAGGTCTGAGGATCTCCGGCTGCAGTTTCTTCTTATATCGGAGGAGTCGACAAGACTCATCCTCACCAGGAGAAACTCGTTCCGCCAGCTCAATAAAGCGCCAGTATAACGCCTGGAGTGATTCCGCAGGCCCTTGCTTCATGGCCTCGAAACGGTCAAAACAGGCCTGAGCCTGATTCTTCGTTCCAAAGCGGTGAAGCATAGCCTGCCTCAACTCCGGCCAGGTCAGGTTCTGCTTGAACTCCACCAAACAGGCGTAATGTTCCTCAGCCGGACCATCGAGCAGGTACGTAAAGAAACTGCACCTGGCCTCATCCGTCCAGCGCTGAGCCCGAACTTTGGCTTCGAACTGCCAGAGAAAAGGCGTAATGTCCTCTCGTCCATCATACCGGATGAACGAGTGAACTGGGTTGAAAAACCCGAACGCCTGGATCTCCGACGGGACAGCCAGTGCAGGCGTCCACGGCGCGGTACTTACCCGCCGTGGTGCCCTGCTCCCGTTCCCCGAAGTCTCAGCATCGGGTTCAGCATCCTCGGGCTCCACCAAGTGGACCCGTGGTCGCTGAACGGGCGGAGGAACTCCCCGACCACCTCCCGTAGGAGCGATCATAGTTCCTCCACCGGGAGGCATCCGCCTGGCCGGAGCCGGCGGCACCTCCCTACCTGCACCTTCCCGGTGCACGGGCGACGGTGTGAACCGAGGTTGCGACCGATGGAGCCGCCCGATCCCTGGGGAAATATGACCCTGCCATCGCAGTTCATCAATCCCCCTGGCAACCTCACGGAGCTCCTCCTCAGTCATCGACGCCAACCATGACATCGTGTTCACTGAGGATGGCCCCGGGGTCCCTACCACCTCTCCCGCTAAGGGATTACCTCCACGTCCAACAGGACAGGAGGCGGTGGAGGTTAACAGGCCGGCCATAGGCCATCCGCCTGTCCCAGTTGGGGTCGGTGACCCTCCATCACCACCGTCTCCCGGTGCTCCACCGGAGGCAGTGTCCCGACGGTGCGTCCGCACCGTCACAAAGCCTCCAGCCGGAGGTTGGTTTGTAGGTTCAACCTCTACGACACCTTCCTCTGTGGAATCACCGGGTACATTCCCGCCAACAGCACCCTCAACAGGGTGCCGCCCCTCCGGCCGCCTACCGCGGCCGATGGTGCGGGAATGCAACTCCAATCCTTCCAACAAACTGCTTCCCCGACCAGACATCGGGAAAACAGGGTCTTGGCCGATTTCGTCCGTGCGAACACGGGCAAAACTGGCCACCACTTGTTGGAAGAAACTCTACCGTGAAATACAGTGAATTTACGGACAAAAGTCCGCAAAACACCGACAATTAACGGCAGAACCGTAAACTACCGCAGTTTCACGGACAAAAGTCCGTGTCCCACGGTCAGATTTACGGTCGAGTTCCCTCTTACCGTTTTCGACCGGTGATATACGGACAACCGTCCGTTGTTCACCGTCTAATCACGGTACAAAGCTCTTTCACCGTCCTAGAACGGAGATACACGGACAATGGTCCGTAATCTACCGTCCACCAACGGTGAAACTGACTTCTTACCGTGTTCGAACAGTGATACATGGACAAAAGTCCGTAATCCACCATCTACTTACGGTAAAACTTGACCGTAACCCGGTTTGACCACGGTATCACGGACAGATGTCCGTGTCCCACGGTATAACACCGGTAAACCTGGCCGTAGACGGGTTTCCGCCGCAGTTCCACGGACAAAAGTCCGTGCCCTACGGTGTACTACCTGTCTACCGGACAAGCTACGGTAAAGTTACCCTTTTCACCGGGTTCTACCGGTTCTGCACGGTAAATCACCGTGCTACCGGTATACTGACGGTGAAAATGACCGTTATCCCGCGTTCGGACGGTCCTGCACGGTCAACCACCGCGCCCACCGTCCTACTTACGGATAACCTAGGGCTTTCCCCGGTGACCACCGCGGTATCACGGACAACCGTCCGTGTCCCACGGTCCTTCACCGGACTACTACGCCCTAAGCCGCGATTGGCCGTAGTTCCGTGGACAAATGTCCACGCCCTAACGGCACCACACGACTCCGGTCGAACCGACCGCACAAGAGAGGCTGGTGGTAGCGCTACCCGGCGCCTCCACCAATTGTAACGACCCGACTTGGTCGCTACAATGACCTACGGCAAATTTCCCTAACTTACCGCCGTTGACCCTCCTTGGGACGGGTCGAAGCGCTGGCCAGCCCTCCTCTTGCACCCGTCCGTGCCACGGGTAGCGCCGATCTGAGGATCCTCCACGCCACAAGTCGACGGACGAAGACCGCCGAACAAGACGAGGAATCCACGGTAGATTCCCGATGAATCCTACCGTGGATAAACCGCGCGCGAAGCACCGGCCGACACGATGATGCACATGCCGAAAACAGGACGGTGGTGGGTGGCAACCCCAGCCGACAACCCCCACCCTCCCCGCGGTAACTTCCCCAGTAATTATGCAAAATAATAAAGGACACGGACACAGTGGTAGAGAGTGAAAATAAACAATAATTTATTCACAAGGAATATAAAAACACTCACTGTATAAAGGCAATATCTGCTGGTAATTGTGCCAGCAGAGAGCCAACAAAGAGATGCAATTAACGATGAATCTCCTGGCTAATTCAGCCAGGAGAGGAGGTTATTAACCTCTCCAACAAACAAAGGTAAAAGATGAATGGTGGCCATCTTGGCCACCTGTTGCAATGATGAGAGCACTTATCCAACAAACACTCAGCATAAGGGTATCACTTCCACTGTCCAGTATACAATGGCCGCCGCCATTATATACACCCCCAGGCTGCTCCACCTGGGGGAGGACAGGGACCCTTGCTGGCCATTTTGTCGTCTGCCTGACACTCAATTTAGCAAGTGCCTAGCAGACGACATGGGATTTAGTTCTGCACCAAAAAGGAGCAGAACTGGGTCGTCACACTTCTTAAGGTGACCCATTTGGTTACACAAAAGCATGGACCAGGTTGCCTACAAGGACCTCCACCAGCCGTTTGGCCGGACCCTGATGGGGCCGCTGTGGACTTATTTCCACCCTGGCTCTGCCGCTTCATCTTTTTATTCTTCTGCCCTCCGGTCTTGGCAGTAGCTCCGTCCGATTTGGACGGTGCCGCTGCCTTCACACCCGAAGAGGTAGAAGTAGATGTAGCAGAGCCCTTGGGCTGTGCCACAGAACCAGAGGCCTTGGCCACAGCCTTGGTCCTTGGTACCTTCAAGGTACGGGCAGGTAACGCTCCTGCCGTCAGCATGTCAGCCTTGACCAACATTGCCTCAGCACTAAAGTCCCTTACCATCTCGGTCTTCAATCCCCAGAGCGGTCTGAGAATCGCCGGATGCAGTTTCTTCTTGTACCAGAAGAGTCGACAAGACTCGTCCTCACGAGGAGAAACTCGTCCTGCTAGCTCTATAAAGCACCAGTAGAATGCCTGGAGCGATTCCACAGGTCCATGCATCATTGCTTCGAAACGGTCGAAACAGGCCCCAGCCTGAGGCAGGCCATGGTGGCCTGCCTCAGCTCCGGTCAGGTCATGTCTGGCTCAAACTCCACCAAACTGGCGTAGTACTCTTCAGCCGGACCATAGAGCAAGTATGTAAAGAAACTACCTGGCATCATCTGTCCAGCGCTGAGCCCGAGTTTTGGCTTCGAACTGCCGGAGAAAAGGCGTAATGTCCTCTCGTCCGTCAAACCGAACAAACAAGTGGACTGGGTTAAAAAACCCAAATGCCTGGATCTCCGACGGGACAGCCGGTGCAGGCCTCCACGGCGTGGTACTTACCCACCATGGTGCCCTGCTCCGGTTCCCCAAAGTCTCAGCATGAGGCTCATCATCCGGGGTATCCACCAGGTGGACCCTCGGTTGCTGAACGGCCGGAGGAACTCCCCAACCAACTCCCACAGGAGCGGTCCAAGTTCCTCCCCCTTTAGGCATCCACCCGGCCGGAGCCAGCGGCGCCTCCCTCCATGCATCCCTCTGGTGCACTGGCGATGGTGAAAACTCCGGTTGCCCTTCAATGGGAATTGTGCCCTGCAACCATAGGCTGTCAAACCCACGGGCAACCGATAGAAGTTGCTATTCCGTCATCAATGCCAACCATGACGCCGTGTCCACTGAACTGGCACCCGACCGGTACCCCTCCTGCTCTTCACGTAAAAGACCACCTCCCCGTCCACCCGGACATTAGGCAGTAGAGGTTAGCAGGCCGGCCATTGGCCATCCACCTGTCCCAGCCGAGGTCCGAGCAACCCCTTCTTCACAGTGCAATGGTGCTCCACTGGTGACATTGCTCCCACAGTGCAATCTCATCATCACAAAGTCTCCGGCATGAGGTTGGTCCGTAGGGACACCCCCTATGGCACCTTCCTCCATGGAACCACCATGACCGTTCCCGCCAAAAGCACCCCAAACCATGGTAGAACCGTAAATAACCACAGTTTCAAGGACGAAAATTCGTGTCCAACGGTTAGATTTACGGTGGAGTTCCTTTACCGTTTTCGACCAGGGATGTACGGACAGAAGTCCATTATTCACCGTCTATTTCCGGTAAAAAGCCTTTTCACCGTCTTCGTACGGAGATACACGGACAACGGTCCGTAATCTACCGTCCAACAATGGTGAAACCACCTTTTTACGGTGTTCGAACGGTGATACATGGACAAAAGTTCACGATCCACCGTCTACTTACAGTAAAATTGCCTTTTTACTGTGTTCAATCGGTTCCACACGGTCAATTACCGTGCTACCGGTTTACTGATGGTAAAATGGCTAACCGGTTTTTACCGCGGTATTACGGACAACGGTCCGTGTCCCACGGTATATCACCGGTAAACTTAGCCGTAGATGGGTTTCCTCCATAGTTCCACAGACAAAAGTCCGTGCCCCACGGTGTACTCCCTGTCCCACGGACAATCTACAGTCAAAGTACCTTTTTACCGTGTTCTACCAGTCCTGCACGGTAAATCACCGTGCTACCGGTATACTAGAGGTAAAAATATCCGTTATCCCACATTCGGATGGTCCTGCACGGTCAAACACCACGCCCACCGTCCTACTTACGGATAACCTAGGGCTTTTCCCGGTAACCACCGCAGTATCACGAACAACCGTTCATGTCCCACAGTCCTTTAACGGACTACTATGATCTAAGCCGTGTTCAACCGTAGTTCCTTGGACGCACACCCTATCGGCACACACACAACTCCGGTCTAACCGACTGCACAAGAGAGGTTGGCGGTAGCGCTACCCGGCACCTCCAACAATTGTAACGACCCGACATGGTCGCTACAATGACCCCGGTAAATTTCCCCAACTTACCGCCACTTGATCCTCCTTGGGGCGGGTCGAAGCGCAGGCCAATCCTCCTCTTCACCGTCCGTGTCACGGGTAGCATCGTATGGAGGATCCTCCCCGAATGGCAACCGAAACGACGGAGAACCGGCCAACATGTCGAATATTCATGCCGAACCAGGATGGTGAAGTGCCAGCGTAACCCCACTGGCAAACCCCTACCCTCCTCGCGGTTACTTCCCCATATAATAATATTAATGCAAACGGACACAGCTTAGACAGTGAAAAATAACGAATACTTTATTCAAGTATAATTCAATAAAAACACTCACGTCGAATAATAGATGTATCAATCTCCTGGCTAATCCAGCCAGGAGGAGAGGTCAATCACCTCCACACAAAAAGATAAAATGGTGGCCATCTTGGCCACCTGATGAAATTGAACCGAAAATGAAGGAGCACTATAAATCCATGCACTAGGCATCCAGGGTCTCATTTCACAGTCCAGGATATAATGACCACCGCCATTATATACCACCCCCAGGCTGCTCCACCTGGGGGAGAACAGTGACCCGTTTTTGGCCATTTTGTCGTCTGCCTGGCAGCCAAACAGGTGCCTAGCAGATAACACAGGAGGTTTAGTTTTGCTCCACAAAGGAGCAAAACTGGGTCGTCACAAAGTTAAAAATAGAATCTGGGTCAATCGGTACCTATGAGTACCGAGTGGCCCAGAAGCTACAAAATACAAGGTGCATACAAAGTTTCAACACCCAAAACAAACGGCACTAAATTAATAAAAAACTGGCGGGCCCCAAAACGTATCCCTCCCCCGACTAAGCAGGAAGTACACCTACTTCACAAGAAAAGAAAACTTGAAATTAAAAACTTAAAATTCCACAAGCCTCCCTCAAGATTAAAATTATCTAAAACCCAGGGTTTGGGGTAACAACAATATCACAATCATCGAAAACGCTTTAAAAATAAATTTTGATTAAATATCACAGGTTTCAGGATAATAATAATTTCTAGAAAAGAAAACAAATAATCGTGCTGCTGATCCGGCAATGATTCTGCTCCCTCGGAAATCTCAGGACTCACTGGTTGCCAACACCTGGCGACTCGGGACTTGTTCCAGGCTCGGTTGGTGTTGGGTCGAGACAACGTCTATTGCTTAACTTCGAGATGGCCATGGCTGGTCGAGGCGGTGAGGTTTCTTGATTCTGGCAGAGGTCTTCTTCGGTGAAGGGCATTGAGATCTGATCCAGTTTTCCAGCTCTGGATCACTAGGTCTCGATATCAATGATGTGTTCATTTGTGTTCCTTTTCCCTGTCGTCGTCTTCTTCGGCCACCTCATCTCCTAATTCAGGGCTCTTACATTTCTTGGAAGGTTGCCTGAATCCTGCTTATTTTTCAGAGACGACGGGGCATTGCTGCCATATGTCTTCTCTGCAATGGCGGCATCTTCATCTTCGAGGATTATGATGTCTTCATTACAAAAGACTAAAAGGTCTATAGCCTCGCTGCTGTTTGATTCTTCTTCAGATGACCGTTTTTTTTTTTAGAAATAAACTTTTTATCACTTGACAGCTTAGAAATTTGTGAAACTTTTTTAAAACGTTTGACGTCTTTCACTTGTCGAAACATATTTGAAAGTGGCATCAACAATGGTGGATGCTTCCCCACGTGGTTCCACGGGGTTGCCAAGTCTTAGTTCTGGGTAAAAAGAGGCGGAGCTAGTGACAACAACCGGTTTTTCTCGATCTTCTCTTTATTTCTTCCACCAGGTGGCGCCACGAAATGCGGTAAATTTGAATTTATTCATTGTCTGGTGTCTCTCTCTGAGTTTTAGGGCTCAATTTGGTTGTTTTAACGCCAAAATTTCTCCCATTTTGGTGGTAAGTTAGTGTCTGCATAATTTTTCTTTGTCCCACCACGTGTTTGCACACAGGAATCCAATTGAGCTGTGTTTTAGGAGCAGTTTTCTTCGGTCTCCCGCGTTTTATCTTTGGCTGCTACAGTGGCATCTCCAGAGTCCCTTCTTCTTCTCTTTCAGGTTCAGTTTCGTCTTGCTGAGGCCCTTGGCTGGCATCAGGAGTGGCTTCTTCTTCACGATGGACTTCTGTATGAGATTCCTCAGGTAAGTCATTGTCTGCTTTGATACCATTGCTGTCAGTGTTGGATCCTTTTTTGGCACTGGCATTTTCTTTGACATTGTTAGGTAATTTTGGCTGAGGGTCCCTCAGGTCATTGGCCTTGTAGTAGGGACTCATTTGTTGATTATTAACAGTATCTCATAGTCAAACCAGATCGAGTAACGTCCTCGATCTCGTAGACTAGATTGGTTAGCTTTTTGGTGACAAGGCAGAATTCTTTATATGGCCAGATTAGTTTCTGAGCCATTCCTGGCTTCGGCACACAATCTCTGATTAACATTTTCTGACCCGGTTTGTAATCCAGAATTATACGATGTTTCTGATCGTAATTACTATTCTGCGCCTCTTGGGCAGCTTCGATGTTTCTCTTAGCAGCATCCAAAGCTAGACCGAACTGCTCTGCTTCGGTTGTCATGGGCGGTGGCATGATAGGAGCACATGGCATCATGTTGCCAAGCGTGGTCCTGGGCTTGTGCCCGAACATCAGTTGATAAGGTGAAAATTTTGTCGAGTTATATGCTACAATATTGTAGGTAATAGCATCACCTAATTTCCTCTTCCAATCAGCCTGTTGCTGAAGGACATCCAAACGACGTTTTACAACATCCATTACGGTGTGATTTGTCCTCTCTGCAAACCCATCAGCTTGTGTATGATAGGCTGACATTGCGGCGTGCTGGATTGCATATGACTTGAAAAACACTTGAGTCTCGTTACTGAAGAATCGGGGCCCTCGATCAGTGATGATCTTCTGAGGAACTCCAAACCTATTCACAATTTGGTTCTTGACGAAGGCATATGCTGCCTATCTTGCCACTGCTTTGGTGATGCAATACTTCATAGTGTAGTCAACTGCAATCAGAATATGCTGGACACCTCCAAATGATTTTGGAAGACGACCCACATAGTCCATTTCCCAACACTCTGTCGGATTTCCAACAATGATTGATTGTAACAATCCAGGTACTTTTTGGTGTGATAGTTTGGTTCTCTGACAGATGTGGCACGACCTGATATATTCAGCGACATCGGTTTTCATCGTTTTCCAGTAGAATCGCTTCTCGATTCTTTTCATAGTTTTGGTAAAACCGAAATGTCCAGCCTCAGGCACATCATGGAGCATCTCGAGAATTCCTATTCTCAGTTGTCGGGGCACAGTACATGTTAGTACTGGCACGGTTTCTTCATACTTAATGTGGTACAAAACGCTATCCACTATCGCAGATTTCTTGTGATAGGGATGCAGTCGATCTTTTTGGAGTGATTCTTTGATGAGGAGAATTTCTTCATCAAGAAATTGCTCCCGCTTCCACTGGAAATCGTTGAAGACAGTAAAGATGTGAAGGTCTTCAAGAGCTTCCATCTCTCTAATCTTCTGCTTCCAATTAGCAGGAATGTTATTCTCGTAACGTGATACACAATCGGCATCCATGTGCATTTTACCTTTTGATTTGATTTGATAAATTACTCTGCAAGCAGCCATAAAGGCCTATGGCAGAGGGACAAGAGTCCAAGTGCAGCATAGAAAATGCATTGTCAAAACCAGAAAATATAAAACCCTATTGATATAAACCCAACAACAATTTCAATATTTTTTAATGCTGCAAATATATGCATTGTCAAAACAAAACAAAATTATGACTCCCATAAAATACGTTTTTCCTGCACAAAATCCCCAGCAAGCGAGTTCCATTGTCGAATCGCCCTAGGGACAAATGACCAGTAATAAGAATCTGTTCGTGCAAAAATCTCTCCAACTTTGTTAAAGTGGTCACCCCTACCCAAATATAATGCCCTGCAAAGTTTACTTGAAGTAGGTTTAGGGCAAGAGCCTTCTAGCATTCGATTAAAGATATTAAGACTAAAATCTGAACGTCTTGCAAGTAAACTATCCCAACCAAGCTCTGAAAGCATTTTAGTTACACTGTCAGCATATCCATATTTACCACAAACAAACCTAGCAGCCCTGCATTGGACCATTTCTATAGAGTGAGCTAAGTCTTCAGTGTGGGGATTCCACACGGAGCTGCAGTATTCTAGACGGGGACGTACTAATGATTGATATGCTATACATTTTACCTCCCTGGGACACCTTCTTAGAATGCGTTGACTAAACATAAGCATCTGCATAGACTTGGAAATAATCTGTTCGACATGCAGCTTCCAAGAAAGCTTAGTTGTAATCGTTACCCCCAAATATTTATAAGAATCTACGTTATTAAGTGGAATGGCCCCTATTCTATATGGAAATATTATTGGATTCCTTCCCCTACCTACCCTCATTACACAACATTTTCCCTTATTAAGTTGAAGTTGCCATTTAGAACACCATGCCTCTATTGCTTTCAAGTCACTATCAATAATATGGCAATCATTGTCAGAGGTAACCTCACGATAAATTATTGTATCATCTACAAATAGACGGCAATTTCTGCTAACTTGACTGGACCCAACACACTACCCTGAGGAACCCCTGATGTAACCCCTATCCAGTCAGATTCAGACCCACCTGCAACAACCCTTTGTTTCCTATCACTCAAAAAAGAATGCACCCATTTATACACCTGTTCACCCAATCCATACCCACTAATTTTTGTCATTAGTTTTGAGTGAGAAACTGTGTCAAATGCCTTGCAGAGATCAAGAAAAACCAAATCTATCTGACTGCCTTTGTCTAAAATTTTCTGAAGGTCATCAACTAAAAGAATAAGCTGGGTTTCACATGAACGCCCCCTAAGAAACCCATGCTGGTTATCACACAAAAGATTGTTTTCCATAAGAAAATTCATTGAGGAGGAATATATAATATGTTCAAGGACCTTGCAAACTATCGAGGTTAAAGACACGGGTCTGTAATTAGTTACCTGAGACTTGTCTCCTGATTTAAAAATTGGACTAACATTAGCTAATTTCCACATATCTGGTACAATACCTACATCTAAACTCTGTTGAAAAATTAACTGAAGGTATGGACCCAACTCTTGTGCAAGATTTTTTAAAATGATAGCATACATCCCATCTGGACCACAGGTTTTATTTGAGTCTAATTTTAGAAGTTGCTTGACTATCCCATCTGCAGTTATTACAATTTGATCCATACAAAGAGATGTTGAAGGAAAACCCTTATGTGGTATGCCATCATCAATTGTGAAGACCTTCTTGTATTGTTCATTTAATAAGGCAGCTTTCCCTACTGGATCTGAAACAAGCTTCCCATTTGTGTCAACCAGAGAAGGAATAGATTCTCTACTTCGCCTAGAGTTCTTGATGTAACGCCAAAATAGTTTTGGGTCCGTTTTTAACCATTCCCCAAGCGTTTCTGTTTTAAAATTATCGTGAGCTAACAAGATTTCCCGTTTTGCTGCTGTGCATGCAATACAGAATTCATTGCAATTCACTAATTTTGGGTGATTTCTAGCCCTGTAAACTACTTCATAGTTGTATGGTTGTAGTTTCATTCACCATTTACCCAATCGGCCATCAAGATGCTGTGCTGTTTCTAGGTAACACATGGCCTTATGATTGGTAAATCTAGAACTTTCGGTTAAAAATGTATGGGCGTGCTTTTTCGATGCCACAGGCAATGGCGAGACACTCTTTTTCGGTAGTCCCATAGTTTCGTTCAGCCCTCTGGAGTTTTCGGCTGTAATATCCTAGAACTCCAGGTTTCTTTCGTCCTTTCGATACTGATAAATTATGATGCCAATTTGGTAGTCACATGCATTGGTATGCAAGGCAATTTCTGCCTCCGGATCATACAAAGTTAGAATTGGAGCAGAGCATAGAGCCTTTTTCAGACTATTGAAAGGGACCTCTCAGTCGTCAGTCCATTTGAAGTCCAGGTCCTTCGTGACGAGGGCTTGCATGGATTTGGCGATTTTGGAGTAATTTTCGATGAAACGGTTGTAGTAGCCGATCAATCACAGGAAGCTTCTCACATCAGTCACGTTTTTAGGGGTGGAAATCCTTGGATGGTCTGTACCTGTGTGTCCAATGCAGGGCTGCTAGGTTTGTTTGTGGTAAATATGGATATGCCGACAGTGTAACTAAAATGCTTTCAGAGCTTGGTTGGGATAGTTTACTTGCAAGACGTTCAGATTTTAGTCTTAATATCTTTAATCGAATGCTAGAAGGCTCTTGCCCTAAACCTACTTCAAGTAAACTTTGCAGGGCATTATATTTGGGTAGGGGTGACCACTCTAACAAAGTTGAAGAGATTTTTGCACAAACAAATTCTTATTACTGGTCATTTGTCCCTAGGGTGATTCTACAATGGAACTCGCTTGCTGGGGATTTTGTGCAGGAAAAACGTATTTTATGGGAGTCATAATTTTGTTTTATTTTGACAATGCATATATTTGCAGCATTAAAAAATATTGAAATTGTCGTTGGGTTTATATCAATAGGGTTTTATATTTTCTGGTTTTGACAATGCATTTTCTATGCTGCACTTGGACTCTTGTCCCTCTGCCATAGGCCTTTATGGCTGCTTGCAGAGTAATTTTTCAAATTCAAAAAATTCAAATAACTCACGACCTCCAAGGTTCACACGAACTTTGGGTGCCATCTGCTCATCTTCTTGTTGGATCTGAAATTCACGAGGGGTGACAGTCTCAGTCAACTTTGTCCAAACATCTTGTATTGTCTTTGAACAACACAGGTTTTGCAACCTATGGAGAAGACTAGACTGCAGTCGAACCCATAAGGACATTAACGTCATTTTCAAAATTAAAGGGTAAACATCTGTACAGAACTGGGTCAACCCTATCTACGATTGTACAGAGGGACGACAAAGTTCTGTACCACTACATAAAAAATGAGCCAGAATTGCTCTTGGTTGGATGGTTTCAGCCCCCCAACTAAGCTTGAAGTTTGTCACTGAACTTCACCAACTTCACCCTTCAGTGATTGCACTTAATAAACTTTATAAAAATATACAAAAAAACTATGCATAAAGACCTTAATATTTTTTAACTTACTAAAAAGAACTCTACAGAAAAACAATTATTCTGACTAAAAATTCTTAACTACTTAAAAAAACGAAAATTTGAAAATAAATTTTCTTTCTCAAATTACGTCTGGATCTTCATTGCTTCCTCGACGTAGGGTGGAACTGGTTCTCGTCAGTTTTCTTTTATCTCTTGGTCTTGCTTCTTATGGGTCCAGGTCGAGATGGCCATCTGGGTCCCTGGATCCTGGTTCTGCTTCAGTTGATAAGGTGTGGAAGTCTTTCAGCATCTGTAACCAGTCCGGAGTCATCTTTCAGACTTCTTGATTTTTCCTCAGAGGTTATCTGCTTTTTGTGATGTTGACTCGTCTGTTGAGTGTCAGCCTTTTCAAGCGTGTTCGACATCTTGTCTTGTCCGGTTGAACTCTTTGGTTGACTCTCTTGGTTTGTTTGACTTTGTTGATCCAGCTGGCTTGTGCCCATTTTGGTTGTATGTCCAGCCGTTGTCTTGTAAACCAATTCCTTTTCGTCCACGAGTTCACCTTCTGTTTGGGTACGGAAATGAACATACTCATGAAAATGATCTTTTGGTGCTCCATAGAGATGTCTCCTCAATGCTCGTAGCAGACTCTTTCTTAGAGTTGCTATAAGCAAGTGTTGCTGATGCCTCTCAATTAATTTGCGATTCATGCGAACCTTCTACTCTGGCAGGAGGAACTCAGCAAAAATTCCCTCCTTCCAAAGCAGAGCAGAAGCATGCCAAGCATTTGATTGCTTTTTCACTTCCTCAAGAGCCCTGTAAAGTGCCTGCATCACTGCAAAAAATTCCATTGTGTTGGCAATATCTTCAAATTTTTTCATGTAGAGAAGGATATTTATATCACCTTCATACTTCGGAAATCCCTGCAGTGGATGAAGTGAATTCTTCTCGCAGACTAGCATAGGTCCCAGGTATGGTGTCCATCTTGTTGCATCATCCAGACCAGGCTTGCACCCGGGTTTAGCCGATTTTCTTCACTTGTGAGGTCTTCTCTTCGCTGATCTTATTTGATGACTGTGATTATTGACTTGGGTCTAAAAGAAATTGCAGGTGGACAAGGTGATGAAGATACTTTTCTTGGTGGCAACTGAACCAAGATCGGTCCTGGCAGCACCAACTGCAAGTGACCATGGCCCTAAGAGTATCAATCCGCCACTTCGATATGAGTCAGAAGTGTAAGGGTGATTTATGTGGGTATAATTAATTAATTCCCTTACCTAAGAAAACTCCAGTGAGGCAAAATAATTATTTAAATTATTATTTAATATAACAAAACAAATAAAATATATTAATATTAACAGCTGTTAAATTTACAAAATAAAACTAACAAACAAATTACAGTTTCTAATAATTAATAACGGCTTCAAAAACATAATTAAATGGCCCATAAAAAAGATAGAAATAAGACTTTAAGTGCCTGTAAGTCTAGAGGAAGTACAACTTCAACTCAACAAGACATTAACCAGTAAATGGCATCAAACGTGGAGGTAGAGTGTTCATGCAAACCCAGTGTTATTCCTTGATGAATCCAATGCAACCAGAATGTAGTTAAAATAGTTCATTTGATGATTATGATGAAAAAGGCATGGCACTATATAAATAATGCACTGATGGAAACTGCTTTGATGATACACATACACTGATGACTAGTATGAAGGCAAATGATGACCAAGCATTATATGCAATTGGTAATAATGAGTAGTTCCAACAGTTAAAAGGTGAACTGTTCCAACAGTTAAAAGGTGAACTGGTCCAATGGTTACTGCTAACCCCCTCCACACTGCCAGAAGCAAGAAGAATGATCTAGGAAGAATGATGCAGCTCCTTTTATACCCAGGAGCTGTCAAAGAATGCTACCATGTGACTCATAAGTATTCAAAAATAAAACATTCCAAAAACAAAACATTTCAAAGGTTACTAAAACCCAAGGTAAAAAATCAATTAATTACCTCACTGGAATTTAACCTATGTGTTGGTTATTCATGACCTCACATATACCCTCTCTGTATTAAATTGATGACCCCATCAAAACTACTATTTACTCTGCAACCGAGACCTGGTACTATATGGACTTAATTGCAATTGCACTTCACGAGATATCTTAACTCGCTTTGCTTTTTGGGCATTCGAAGTACTAGCTTCACTGTCCAGAACACGTTTTGATGATCGGACACTAACAGGCTCAGACTGATCGAAATCAGGTTGCAACTCAGAGTTTACAATTACCCAATCATCTTCCGATGAACTATTACTGTCAGAATTTTCATGAGGTTGTTTACGCAAAATTATAGGAGGTAACTTTTCGACTTGTGAAACATCCTGTTTTAAAAAAGGATGATATTCGCGTAACTTAGAAACACGACATGAAAAAGTATTTCCCAATTCATCCTTTAACATATGAGATACTGGATTAATGTTACTTGTGATTTCATAGGGACCTTGAAAACGATCAAGCAATTTAGAATTTTTGGATGGTATTCTTTAATCTCTAACCAAAACTAAGGTACCCAAAGAAAAATGCATATCCCTATGATGTATATCATAATATTGCTTCTGTTCCTGCTGGGCTTGTAAAAGATTTTCCTTAACCCATGAATGTATTGTAGTAAAACCATATCTAAAATAATCAGTAACAGATACAGGATAGGGATTAACAGAGGCCATATCGAAAGCAATACCAACCGGTCTAGGTTCACCACCATGCACCACTGCATAAGGAGAAATCTGCAAAGAACTATGAACAGCAGTATTGTATTCATATACTGCAAATGGAAGATACTCAGGCCGTTTGTGTGAAAATCCCCTGACAAGTTTAGCTAATAACTGTGAAATAGTTTTAACAGCATTCTCTGCCTGACCGTCACACTGTGGATTATATGCTGAGGTATTAATTTTTTTTGTTTCCATCAATTGTAACAACTCAGATACTATGTTACTAAAAAAGAAATTTGAATTTGAATTTGAAAAATTACTCTGCAAGCAGCCATAAAGGCCTATGGCAGAGGAACAAGAGTCCAAGTGCAGCATAGAAAATGCATTGTCAAAACCAGAAAATATAAAACCCTATTGATATAAACCCAACAACAATTTCAATATTTTTTAATGCTGCAAATATATGCATTGTCAAAACAAAACAAAATTATGACTCCCATAAAATACGTTTTTCCTGCACAAAATCCCCAGCAAGCGAGTTCCATTGTCGAATTGCCCTAGGGACAAATGACCAGTAATAAGAATCTGTTCGTGCGAAAATCTCTCCAACTTTGTTAGAGTGGTCACTCCTACCCAAATATAATGCCCTGCAAAGTTTACTTGAAGTAGATTTAGGGCAAGAGCCTTCTAGCATTCGATTAAAGATATTAAGACAAAAATCTGAATGTCTTGCAAGTAAACTATCCCAACCAAGCTCTGAAAGCATTTTAGTTACACTGTTGGCATATTCATATTTACCACAAACAAACCTAGCAGCCCTGCGTTGGACCATTTCTATAGAGTGAGCTAAGACTTCAGTGTGGGGATTCCACACAGAGCTGCAGTATTCTAGATGGGGACGTACTAATGATTGATATGCTATACATTTTACCTCCCTGGGACACCTTCTTAGAACGCGTTGACTAAACCTAAGCATCTGCATAGACTTGGAAATAATCTGTTCTACATGCAGCTTCCAAGAAAGTTTAGCTGTAATCGTTACCCCCAAATATTTATAAGAATCTACATTATTAAGTGGAATGGCCCCTATTCTATATGGAAATATTATTGGATTCGTTCCCATAGCTACCCTCATTACACAACATTTCCCCTTATTAAGTTGAAGTTGCCATTTAGAACACCATGCCTCTATTGCTTTCAAGTCACTATCAATAATATGGCAATCATTGTCAGAGGTAACCTCACGATAAATTATTGTATCATCTGCAAATAGCCGGCAATTGCTGCTAACTTGACTGCTGAGGTCATTGATATATAAAAGAAACAGAAGCGGACCCAACACACTACCCTGAGGAACCCCTGGTGTAACCCCTATCCAGTCAGATTCAGACCCACCTGCAACAACCCTATGTTTCCTATCACTCAAAAAAGAATGCACCCATTTATACACCTGTTCACCCAAACCATACCGACTAATTTTTGTCATTAGTTTTGAGTGAGAAACTGTGTCAAATGCCTTGCAGAGATCAAGAAAAACCACACCGTCAACACCGTGTGTAGAGAGTCTCAGATTGAAGATTGTGTACACCAGACGTAGACTTTCAGGTGCTGATTTTAAGAAGAGAAACTTAGAAAAAATCTAAGAACTTAGAAAAAATCTAAGAACTTAGAAAATATCTAAGAAGAACTTAGAAAATATCTAAGAAGATTTTGGACTTAAAAAGAAGTTTTGTTTTGAGATTAAATGAAAAGTGAATCTATTGTTAGTTTTTATTGGAGTGTGGAAATAATATTTCATTACTTGATTTGTGGAAATAATATTTCATTATTTGATTTGTGGAAGTAATTTTTCAGTGATTTTTCCAAATTCGGAATTTAATTATTAAATTAGTGAACGTGTTCATTTTTCTTAAATTCAAATTTTTTATCAAATTGGTGAAATGTAAATTTTCTTATTAAGATTTGAAACTTTGAAGTTGTGAATTCTACTAAGAAGTACCTCAACCAAGACGTAATTCCTTTCCTCAAAAACTGATCCGTGATCTATAGGAAAACAACAAAGAAGCCATCTAAGGTAAGGTAACCTTTGATAATATTAAATAGGCCATTTCATTTGGGGGAGGGGAACTTGGTTTTACGTAATCCACGGGATAGCTCTGTGAAAAAAAAAATAAAGGCAAAAGAAGAAAATCAAGGAATATCATGCCCAACCAGCACAACTCCCCATACCATACTGATTGAACTTAAAACCCATCCCCTACATAAGTCTTCAGTGACTGGGATGGTCAAACCCTAATCCCAATAGGTGCTATTTGGCTGAAAGGGGAATCACAGTACACCACTGTGATAGCCATGAAAATGGAAACTTACATACTGTTCTTATCGCGGACTCTTAGAACTCTTATAACCTCCACGTGGTCGCCAAATGCCACGTGTTGAGAGATTTTCTCTGAGTATCACACAAAGAAAAACTAAATAAAGAATTTACAACACTACACCAGTCGGGACCATCACACCCAACTGAAGAACAACACCACCATCCACACAATGAACTGAACAACGCCACCATTTTTATTAAATGTAGGTAAACCATCGTTACTCAGTGTATAAGAGTACGAGGGTATCAGTTATGACAAAAGATCGCGATCTACAGTGGAATCACCCGATCGAGCCTACACACACTGACTTACATCAATATTACTGACTTTATTACCGACTACTATGTGTTGAACGAGTCAACACATAATGGATGCCCACCCACGTGTTGGTTGTTTTCCAGCTGTATAGCTTTATTGTTGAAAATAACCAACTGAAGTTAATTTTGACTTAAGGTTCGGGGTCAATGAAGGCCCATAAAAAATAAATCAAATTGACTCAAATTTTATTTAAGTTAAAGAATATTTTATTTTAATTCATATAAACATATAAATGGGGATTAACATGACCTTTACCAAAATATTATAAAAGGATTATTTTAGGAATTTTTTCATAGGGTTAATCAATTAAACAAAAATTGATATTACAATAAGATTAACTTAAAAATTGGGTTTGAGAAATTACATATGTTTATAATATTTGAAAAAATGTGTAGAAAATGAAAAATAAGGCTATGGTAAAATGACCATTAAACTAAAATAAAAGTATAAAAAGCTAAATATTGTCAATAAAAAATAAAAATAATAGTAAAAGAAAATACATATAACACTTACATATAAAATGTAATCCACATATAGAAATCCATGATGATGTAGAATCCTCCACACTAGCCAAACTGATTTTTCTTTATAGTTCCTCACTGGGAACCCTTGGAGCTACAGTACTCCTAACTTGGAAACCAATAAGTCCTACAGTACTCCAAAGTATGGAAACCAATAGTCACTACAGTACTCCAAATAAATGGAAACCAATAGTTTCTATAGTACTCCAAATGGAAACTTTTAGGCCTAACAGTACTCCAAAGGAAAGGAAACTTTTAGCACCATTGTACCCCAATTGTAGACTGCAAAAAATCAGTTTAGCTATCCTTTCTCAAGGTAGTTAAGCAATATTTTGATTAGACACAGTCTGAACCACAGTACTCCAGTGATTTGGAAACCAGTGCTCAGATATGTGTCTCCTTCAAATACTCTTACCTAGTAGAAGATTCACTGCTGAGAAGTCTCCAGTGTAGATGGCTGAAAAGCCAAAGTCCTAATAATTTTCTGAAGCAACTTTTGGCCATTTTATAGGAAATGGCCTCCATAGGCTGGCACTGGAGGCTTCCCATTGGTTAATGGTTAATTTACATAATTTGTAGACACATACATATTAAAATACATAAAGAACCATGCAAGATCTATGTTGGGGCATAGATTCTACATGTTTCTTCATCATACACATACAAAAAATTATTTTTTATTTTTTACTTCCTGTCTGGGTTTTTTGTGTGAACTGGACTGTTTTGGTCTTGTTTGTTTGGGTTGTTAGGTGGCCTAGGGCTGTGAGGGGGGAATTTTGTTTGTTTCCTCATTCTCCAGACAGTTCTCTTGTCTGGTTATTTTCAAGAGAAGAGGAAGGGGGATAAAAGTCAACAGGGGTTATATAATGAAGGTAAGTTAAGAAGCACAATGAATTTTAAGAAGGAGGGGTAATAAATGGGATTTTTTAAGTTTAGATAGGGGGAGAATTTTGTTTCTTTAAAAGTTTTTTGAGAGGGAAGCATTTTTGCTTTTAAAAATTTGTTTAGTCTACAGTATGTTTTGGATAGGCCTATTTCTTTCAAGTGGCGGTTTTTTTCTTTTGTGTGTTTGTTTGGGTAAAAACAAAAAAGAGGGGGAAAGAGGAGGAACTGGTTTATGTATTATATGTCTACACAAAAATAAAAAATAAAAAGTTTGAGATTTTGTTACCTGAATTCTACAGGTAACATTCCTATCCCCTAAACCACAACAACAAAATTACATTTCATGCAGTTTTACATGCATGCAATGTTTTCAAAATAAAGTTTTAAACAATTGGCGACATTTCTTATGTCTCATGTTTCTTTTTTGAGACCTTGTTTTCTTTTTGTTGTCTCCTTTGTTGTTTCCTTGTATGGGGCTCAGCAGGGCTGGGACAAGTGGAATTTCTTTCAAAATGTCCTCTACATTTAAGTCAAGAGTTTCTTTTCTCACCCTTGTTGATGGTTGAGTTGTGGTGGATGGCTTTGTTGAATTCTTGGTTGAGTTTATCCTTTTGCTGGTAGGCTCATTTTTTCTTTTTTTTATTGTGGAGGTTCCTTGATCTTCCAGTTTTCTTTTAGCACCTTGCACAGTTTCCAGGAAAATGATTTCATCCATTTCCTGAAGAATTTCCTTTTGCAGACCATGTGTTGATGATGATGTTGTAATTGTTGATAATTTTGTTGAGGTTGATGTCGATGTTGGAGCCCTTGTTGATGTTTTTGTAGTTTCTTGGTTCTTGGCCTTTAGTTTATTTATTTGTCTAGAGGCCCTTTCAATCATTTGAGTGGTTTTAGAACTCATTATTTTTTTGAGTTCTATTGTTGTTTCCCCTCTAGCTTCCCTCTTTTTTTTCAATAGTTCTCTCATGAACTTAGTGTGTATTCCCTTGGTTAGTCTATCCAGAGCACACAACTGCTGTTCAAAGGATGCCATTTCCACAGAATTTGTTTTGTTTGATTAATGCACACTTCAAATTCACACACTTCTACACTTTCACGTTTTTGGTTGCTGAACTGGATGCCGACTTTACACTTTTTGTGATTTCTCACACATAAACAAGTAACAATTTTAAAAGTTTTTTTCAAGGTATGTTGGTTATATAGCACATTTTCTCCTGTCATACTAGGCTCCCATTGGTCAAGCCATTTAGCCTTTTGATTGGGCCTTTTACTTGGCCCTTAGAATACTCAATACACATGAGAACATGTATATGACCAATATTAAAGACAGAATTATTACAACAGATGTGTAGAGGGAGGTTCCTAAAGAGCCATAAATGTCATGCATTACACTAGACATACTAAATGGAATCCCTGGGGCATATCCTGCTATTGAGGAGGAAGAAGATAAGTTATATTGATCAAGTTGTAAAGGAGGGTCTTCAAAACAACCCTGAAAAACTTCACAAGATGACCCTACTCTTGAAGTTAAACATATTTTATCATGAATACATTTGGTATCAAGTTTTAACTGTATCATATGTTTTTCTGGGGTGGTTTTTAAATTTATTGCCCTAGTGGTCATTAAGCTGTTTTCAAAGGTAACTTGAACCTCTCCTGGTAAACATGTACTATGGGCTTCTATATATATAGTAGCCAGCATAATACATGAATAGCATCCAGTATGAGAAAGTACTTTTTCAAATTTTGGACATATCTTTGTGGTATGCAATTTTATTTCCATATCTTTTATGTCAAGATGGACAGTGGCTGGACTGGATGTTAATTGAGTGGAATATAGTCTTCCATCTGTTACTAACATCCTATGGTTGGATACAGTCAAAGGGAGCAATGTTGGTCTTTCTTTTATTAACTGTTCTAAATAAGAGGGTTGTTTATCGCAAGTTAATCTCCTTTCATAAGATTTACATTGAACCATCATGTGGTCAAATGTAAATGAACTGGCAGTAGGATGTGCCGCCTGGACATCCCCAATATGTCCTCTTAAAGGCCTATGCGTTTCTGCTGCAGTTTCTAGATAGGCTTCTAGTGGTCTATTTTGTCTGATCAATAGATGCCTAGATATAATGTATGTGGCTTGGTCAAATGTGCCAAGTATTTCAATGGATATATCCCTAGGTAGGGTTCTGGATTTTTTAACAAAAAATGTTTCTTCTGTACCATTTAATTTGAGTACTACTTTGACTGTGGGAGCACATGACATTGAAACTATTCTTTTGACTTCATAGGTATATAAATAATCAGGTTTTAGATACCATCTAAAGTGGTGGCATGGTTGGTCCAACATTATTGGGCACATGCTTCCTGAATCTCCCCCAAAACAGTCTGTTATCCCAGGCCAATCTAAAGCTTCTTTTGTTAATGCTTCAAATTTATAGTCTTTATGACAGTGATCACCCCAGCCACAGTAAGCATTTTGGGGACAAGCAACCTGATTTATGGTGTATAGTTTGGTGGGAAAAGTGTAGTACATTCTTTGAGTCATCCATTCACAATTTACAGAATTGAAGGTTATTTCCAGACTGCCCAAATTTTCTTCTTGGTTATCTAGTAACCACAAACACTATGTGTATTCTAAATTGGTGAGGGTGATTTGAGCTTGGGTGGATATAAAGCATTTCCTCCCAGTTGGTGTATCTTGGCACTCTAAATTTTGTGATTTAATAAGTTTATGTTCAGTACACTTAAGTTGTGCACCTGAGCATAAACTAAGAAGAACTCCAATAAAAAGAACAATATACATGAAATTTGGGTTTGGTATACCTTCTTCAAGCAGTCTTAGATTTTCAATTCTGTTTTTTGTTTGGATGGCTCGTCTTCGAATAGCATTTCCACTTGCTACTCCTAAGATCATACTTAATTTTAAGCATTTTTTTAACAGCAAAATAAAACGAAAAATACACTTTAAATATAATTTTGATAATATCAATGACACTTTTTATGGCTACTCTAACATATAAAATAGACATACTTGTTAACAATATCAATAGTATAATAATGCCATAAGATAAATATGTAGGCATGCAAGACAGATTATATATAAATGTTAAACAAAATATACACTTTATTCGGTGACAGATGCTATTTCCGTCAATTGTAAACGTGCCTTCCAATGTTTTTTCCATCAGAAGTCACAAATAAAATGTGGAGCATTCCCGAATCCATACTAAATTCACTAGGAATGATAACTTGTTTATCATCCTTTATTTGGCAGATTTGTTCAATGCCATCTTTCTTAGTATTAGTGTGCCTTTGGTACTGACTGTAACCACAGGATCACTAAACTTTATAAAATGATCACCCATAGAGGTACTAATAGAATCAGTAGCTAACAATTTTCGTTGGGTTGCCATACTGACTTCATGATTCGAGATATTGAAAAAACATTCTTTGAAGGATGCTATTTCAAAATTCGTTCATTCATTTCCATTCACATCAATATGGGTGAATTGGGTTTTGGCCTTTACCACCTCACAGTGGCAATCTTGTAACTCACCATTGCATTTATTTGATATCATGCAATACTGGTTTGTTCCAGAACAGGATGTATTTTTACAAGAACATGGCAGTCCTCTATTTAGGCATTTAAATAGATCATCATTTCCTCCCACCTCTTCACTTTGTTCAATGATAAAAGATGATGCATTAAGAGTTTCATTTTTTGACGTTATGACCCTTGTGGTCCATTTAATTATGCACTTATAACAATAACCCCCATGACAGATGTTTTGTGCATACTTTGGTTTTTCAGTGGATGTCACCACTCGACATGATCTTCCAGTGTTACCCCATTTACATATTTCCACTTCATAGGTATCTTTCTTCTCTTCTTGACTGCATGCCCCAAGTATTAGGAGGCTGTAAAAGAGTTTCATTAGACATCCTGCCTCTAACATCTATTTGGATTTCTTCCAATAGATCTTTTTATCAGGGAGTTTAAAGCTTTTGCCAGGGCATCTAACCAACGATCTGCTACATTTCCTTCATCTTCTTTTGAAGTACTCGCTTCAGTTTCTACATTTACATCATTGCTTTTTCCTGCTACTGGAAGAATTTCTGAGGTACCTACTGAGTTCCTATTATCAGGTATTGTACTTGAATTGGATGTCTCAGTCTCACTATCTGTTAACCCTGTTTTAGTAGCTATGTCCTTGTTCGGCTCTGTTTCCATTTCTGTGCTACAAGGTTCTTTGTCTTTTTCTAGCATTGTGCTAGTATTTGGACCATCGATATCAGCTTCTACTAACCTTGTGCTAGTTTGTCCTGGTTGATTTCCCATTTTGGGGCTAACTCGTTGTGAGTTTTCATCCATTGCTATCCTTAGTGCTTCTCTTAATCCTTCTAGATTAATTTCGGGCAGTGCTTCTTCATTTCCTATTCTCTGTTCTATTGAAACTTCCCCCTCTGATTCCGTCACACTTTCATTTTGAGTGGTTTGTGTACTACGCCTTGTGCGTTTTCTTGGGACTAGGGGAGGTAAAAGATTTTCAGGACCTTTGCTTCTTAGACCATATTTGTGGGATGGTTCCCCGGTATGTTTCCGTTTTTCAGTACGTGTAATTCCTGGTAGTTTTGGGCTCCCAGAGTCATCAAAATTTTCATTTGATTCTTCATCAGAACTTTGGTCTTTTGGTACACCCTTTTCAATTGATTTGCCTTTTGAATCATCATCTGGTGTTTCCTGGAGATCCCAGGGTCTGTTTTCTTTTGCTAGCTTTAACCGCTCAACATGCACAATTTGGATGTCCCTATTATGATATTTGTGTTGAATTTTATAGTTGACTGGAGATGTCTGTTCCAAAATTCTATATGGACCTCTACACAATTTTGCCAATTTTTTTGTTTTTCCTACAGGAACATGGGGAACATAAATAAACCTTGTCCCCAGGTTGGGGAAAATGGGATTTGGAAAATGGGATTTTTCCCCGGGTTGTCCCCTTTGATTGATATTTTAGTTGCTTCTCAGCAGCAACTTCTAAGGCCTCTCTAGCTGTTTGATATGCAGACTGTAATCTTCGTGTGAGAACTTTGCCATAGTCTTCAATGTTGTAAATTGGTGTTGGTTTGCTGGTCAGGATGTCATAAGGTAAACTCATATCTTGTCCAAACAGGAGATAGTAGGGTGTTTCTTTAGTGCTAGAATGTGTAGCACTTCGATAAGCCATTAACACTAAAGGCAATTCGTCATCCCAATTCCTTTGATCGTTTTCGACAAAGTGGGAGAGCATTGTCATTAGTGTTCCATTGAAACGCTCGACTAGACCATCAGTTTGTGAATGGTATGCTGAGGTAAATATTTTCTTAATACCTAGCAATCGGCACATATTCAGAATTAATTCTGAAGTGAAATTGGCTCCTCTATCTGTTATGAGTTCCCTACAACAACCATACCTTGAAAAGATTTCTTTCACCAAAAGTGCTGCTATGGTTTCAGCTTTCTGGTCTGGGATGGCAAATGCCTCAGGATATTTTGAGAGGTAATCACAGATTACAGCTATGTATTTATTACCTTTGTTGGATGTAGGTAATGGCCCTAAAATGTCAAGTCCTAGCCTTTGAAATGGTTTTGATGGAGGAGGAAATTTAATTAGAGACACCTTTCCCACTGGTTTTTTCTTTTTCTGGCAAGATTCACACGATTCACAGTATTTTCGGACATCTGGTTTAAGAGTTTTCCAAAAAAATTTCTTCTCAACCCTGTTCTGAGTTTTTTCAATACCCAGATGTCCAGAAAATGCTGCATCATGGCACATTGCCAAGACATGAGCCCTTTTTTGTTTGGGTACCACTAATTTGGCTGTGGATTCATCTGTCTTAATCAACCAACCATCTTCATTGAGTGACAGTCTTGCTTTTTGTACTTCCTTTTGAACCTGTGGGGTGGAAGGGTATCCTGAAAGGTAGTCTATGAAAGGTTTTAATTCTGAGCATTTGTTTTGGTCAGCTACTATGTCTTTTTCTTCCCATATTGAAATGTTTTGTTGTAGCACATTTACTTCTTCTGGAGGGTTTCGGCTGAGGGCATCAGCATTTCCATTGTTTTTTCCTTCTCTGTATTTAATTTCAAAGTTGTATTGTTGTAACTGAAGGGCCCATCTAGTTAACATAGCCTTATCCTTCTTCATGGTCATAAGATACTGTAAGGGTTTATGGTCTGTTATTAAGGTAAATGGTCTACCCATTAAGTAGTACCTAAAATAATTCAAACCATATACACAGGCTAGTGCGTCTTTCCAGGTGGTAGAATAATTTTGTTCAGCTGGGTTCAGTTTTCTGCTAGCATATGAAATTGGATGTAAGCATCCATTTACTTTTTGCTCCAAAATGGCACCAATTGCAAAGTTACTGGCATCTGTTGTTAGATAAAATGGCTGATTGAAATCAGGCATTACCAGAACAGGAGAGGAAGTTAAACTTTCTTTAAGGATACGAAAGCTTTGCTCACATTCATTAGTCCAATGAAAGAGAACATCCTTTCCCAGCAACCTTGTTAGAGGTGCTGCTACCTTGGCACAATCAGGAATGAATCTCCTGTAAAAATTTACCAGACCAAGAAAACTTTGTATTTTCTTCACATTGTGGGGCCTGAGAAATTTTTCTATAGCTTCTATCTTGTTTGGGCCTGGTTTCATGAATCCCTGTTTAAATGTGTGTCCCAAGTAATTTATTTCAGTTTTTAGAAAAATACACTTTGAGGGTTTTGCCTTCAAATTTGCTTCCCTTAGTCTTTGAAATATCTGTCTAAGTCTGTCAAAGTGTTCCTCAATGGTGTTGCTGTAAATTATTATGTCATCCATATATACAAAACAGATTTTTCCCTTGAAATCTTTCAGAACATCATCCATTAGCCTTTGATACACATTTGGGGATGTTTTCAACCCCATTGGTGATCTAACAAACTCATAATGACCTGAAGTTGTACTGAACCCTAACTTATGTTGGTCATTTTTCTCTACTGGGATTTGGTGAAATCCACTGGCTAGATCTAGAGTAGAAAAGTATGTAGCTTTGCCTAATTGGTTGCTAACACTGATGAGTTCAGGTAGAGGATATTTATCCCCAATTACCTTTTTATTCAAGGCTCGAAAGTCAACCACTAAGCGGTGACTTCCATCAGGTTTTCCTACCAACATGCAAGGAGCACTGTAAGGGCTCACTGAGGGCTTTATAATGTTGGCCTCAAGCAACTCATCTATTTTCTCCTGCAAAATTGCCTCCTGTTTTTGAGGTACCTTGTACGGCCTAATGTAAACAGGAGCTAGATCTGTCAAATGGATTTCCTGTGTTATCCTGTTTGTTGGTTGTAGATCTTTTAGACTGCATGCAAAAATGTCTGAATAGCTAGTTAGGAGTTGTTGCAATTTATCGTGATGCCTCTCTTCTGTTTTATTTAAAACATCAGCAACCCATTGTAGGTTTCTTGGCCGTGTTTGAACAGAATTTAAGATTTTTATGGCTTCTCCTTTCCTATAAATTTGTATCTCCTTTCCTTTGTAGAAAATGCAATCATTTGTTGGATCGTATTTAAGACCCAAATGTTTAATTGCATTTATACCAAAAATTATTTGGTATTTAGGAGAAAGATCATTTTCGCTTACATACATAATGACTTTTTCGGTCTTCTGTTTATTCAGCTTTAGAGGAAACAGATACAAACCCATAGTAGGAAAGGGTTCACCATTAGCAGCAATAATTTGAACATTATCTCCTTTGTTTAGTTTTTCTAGTTGGGGGCCATATTTTTCATTTAACTTAAACATGGACCTAGAAATAACTGATATAGCAGCTCCAGTATCATACAATATGTTTAGGTTGTGGCCCAGAATGCATGCAGAGAATATGGGACATGCGTGAGTTTTTTCTCTAATGTTGTTCACCATTTTGCATGATTTAAAATGTCTTCTCCCTTTTTGACATGCAAGTATACCTGAGGGAGTTTTTAGTTTCCCTGTCTTTGGTAGTTGGATGATCTCTGAAAGTTTCCATGCCCCTGATTATTTCCCTGTCTCTGAAAATTCGGCTGATGATTATAATGTCTTTGAAAATTTCCCTGATGATTATTCCTATTGGTATTTTGACAATATTTACTGGTATGACCTAGCCTATTACATGTATAACATCGTGTTGGTGGTCTGCTGTGCTGTGGTAGATTTGTAGGCATTCTACAATCTTTTGCAAAATGACCTGCTTTCTGACATTTAAAACATACATAGGTGTGTGGCTTTGGTAGTGCTTGATCTGCTGGAGATGTGAATCCTTTCATATCTGAGTTAGGTTTATCAAGAGCCATGATTTTCTTCTTATAGTCTTCTTCTAGTTCTTTTATTCTTGTTTTGAGGTCTTCTATTTCTTTATCTTTCTCTACCTCAATTGTATTTACTCCATATTTTGTCTGGGTAAGTTTATCATTTTCTTCCTCTGCCAACACTATTTGTATGGTTTCATCAAGATTTCTAGGGTTTCTAGACAGGACAAATCTCCGGACTTTAGGTAACAACCCTTTAATGATTTGGGCCTGTATCATACTATCTCTAGTAACAATTTGATCTCAGGTAGGAGTTTCTTCAATTACTGCCCTACCAAATGTGCGTACTTTGGAAATAAATTCTATGGCTGTTTCACCATGTCCCTGTTTAGCTTCAAAAAATTTCTGTAGGGTTATTTGCCTTGGCTCTGTTGGCTGAAATCTTTGTTTAATAAGAGATCTTAAATCCGATAGTGAGGTTATTTCTTTTACTTCTGGATGGTCTCTTAGAAAATCAGCTGCCAAACCTCGACACTTGGACCTGAAAATAATTATTTGGAATGCCTCATTCCATTCTGCCAGATGGGCAACATCCTCTAGATGATGAAAAAAATCTTCCGCAGTAGGACCCTTTTCATCTCCCGAAAAGCTCGGAATTAGAGAGGTGAAATTTAGATGAGCGTTTGGCTGAGCCTGAGCCATGATGAAACAAGAGGTGTTTTATTTCCAAAGTATTATTGAGTTGGTCTTACTGGCCTATTACTAATTCTTGCAATATATTCTCTTTTTTGGGTTTTTGTCATGTAACTCAGTTCATTGGAATTTACAAATCTTCTGTACTTGGGAGCTGCTCGGGCCTCTTCTTCTAGTTTTCGGATATCTTCCTCAGTGTAGGTTTCATCCTCCCAGTTTTCAGAACAAGTAATGGCTTTTAGACTGAGTTCATCAATATAGGGTTCTACAACCTGAACTACCCCAAATTGTTCTTGAATTTCTTTATCTCAATCTTCTATAGGTGGTGGAAGGTTAAATACAGGCTGGCTTACCCAATTTTGAGAAGGCGAGGAGCTGGGGCAGACCGTTGGTAAATTTCGGGGGCTATACTGGCATCTCATATAATGACTGTTGTACTTGGTGGCTTTCATAAGACAATGATTTTTCTTAAAAGGACATGGAATTAGATAGGGATCATTCATTATATACTAGTAAAATAAAAGGGTCAGAGTCAATTTGATTTAATTTAGTTCTTCCAAAAAAATTTAAAATCCTGTCGACTGCGCCATTTTGTTGGTTGTTTTCCGGCTGTATAGCTTTATTGTTGAAAATAACCAACATTTTCATTTTGACTTAAGGTTCGGGGTCAATGAAGGCCCATAAAAAATAAATCAAATTGATTCAAATTTTATTTAAGTTAAAGAATATTTTATTTTAATTCATATAAACATATAAATGGGGATTAACATGACCTTTACCAAAATATTATAAAAGGATTATTTTAGGAATTTTTTCATAGGGTTAATCAATTAAACAAAAATTGATATTACAATAAGATTAACTTAAAAATTGGGTTTGAGAAATTACATATGTTTATAATATTTGAAAAAATGTGTAGAAATGGGATTTTTTAAGTTTAGATAGGGGGAGAATTTTGTTTCTTTAAAAGTTTTTTGAGAGGGGAGCATTTTTGCTTTTAAAAATTTATGTTTAGTCTACAGTATGTTTTGGATAGGCCTATTTCTTTCAAGTGGCGGTTTTTTTCTTTTGTGTGTTTGTTTGGGTAAAAACAAAAAAAGGGGGGGAAAGAGGAGGAACTGGTTTATGTATTATATGTCTGACAAAAATAAAAAATAAAAAGTTTGAGATTTTGTTACCTGAATTCTACAGGTAACACACGACTAACTGGGGCCTCACCCAACACCACAGATGTACAGCACACACACTACATATGATGCATCGTCATACACAGCTTTCCAACAACATGGTGAATTCCGTTAGTGACAATGCACGCAAACCTACTTCGCAGCGCATGGCTTACACACCATACGATCGCTCTCTACATCAGTTACCATCATCAGTACACTACCCTTCATACCTTCAGGCAGAACGATCCCAGCCATGGTGCTGTTGCACAAATGCAGCCATGTGATGGCTATAAATTAAATACAATTATGCACCAACTCGAGCAACTGAAAATACAAGTGTCCACCTAGTGGCCAGCTACAATAGCGCCGATTCACTGCCTGCGCTACTACCAACCCCACAAACTACAACACCTCAACGATCACATCACAGATATTGTAATGAATCGGACAGCTCTTCGTTGCACTCTGTTGGTTACCGAGAGCAGTACGATCCTCACTACGATCGACACTACAGACATGCATTCAACCTGAGGAGTGCACATACTATGTACCATGATATAGAAACTATGAGCGTGCAGAACAGCAGCACGCATACCCGACCTACAACCCTATGAGGGAGGCCTCTGATCAGACCTCGGCACCACTGCCACCGCATCAGATCCGCCTCCTGCCAACACCAATTATGACATCAGCGCTTCGGCCAACATACCAATAATGATGGTAAACCAAATCCCTGAGTCCACTTGGGAGATGGACGACCTCACTACTTGGCATGGCATCATTGAGGCCCTTAACATCACCACCACTGCAATGGGGTATACCAACAAGATGGTTGCCATATTAACCCCTGGTGGTGGGTCTTCCCTTGTTGTCACCGAATGCTTAAAGACTTATACCGACAATTAAAGAATACTTGTATGCCGAAGGAAATCTGAGAACACAGTGTTATTTATGGTAGACCAAATATCACTCACTGTTAATGGGAAAGAGGTCCACATGCTTGTGGAAACCGGAGCTCATGGCAGCATTATTGCTGATAGCCTAGCAAAATGGCTCCAACTCATCATCGAGCCTATGGCTCACCCTCCCAAAATTGAGAGTTGGAGGAGCCACTATCACCGTGATGGGGCAAGTCTCCGCTACTGTGGAAATTGCCAACCAATCTGCCACTGGCCGTTTGTAGGTTATCACTGGCCCACCCGATGTCATCTTGGGCCGATACCTGGGTGGGGCACTAAGGCTCCTTGTGTCCATGCAGACTAGCAAAGTACTTGGAAGATGACCTCTTCCAGCCCACGCTCCAAAGGCAATGTATTCAGGCATACGTCGAGTGTCTTAGAAGAAATACACCAGCCACTCTTGGGGAGACGGTCACCGCTCCCATTGAAGTCAAGATTATACAGCAACCGAACAAACACCTGGTAGTTAAAGGGATAACACAACTCATTGGCCGAGGGACAGCACTAGTGGAGGTAGAGGCCTCTAGAATCCTCACGGACCAAGACCTTTTCGTGGTCGCTCCCAATGAGAAACTACGAGCCTTGAGGGGAGTCTCTGTGGCTTCCGGTGGTATGCATGGCAGCAACAGCAATAGCTTCTTGGTCGAAGTCCTAAACACCACTAGAAAGCCATTGACCCTCGCCTCTGGCGAAGTGACAGCCTACAAACAGAAAGACTACTGCTTCAAAATGGTTGAAGTAAAAGCGACTTCAAATGCTGACCCGATATTGACAAGAGTCAGGCGCTAAATTCGATGAGGCAATGCAACTCGGGCCTAAACTACGTAATGGCCAGAGGTGCATTCTGATGGATCTTTTGAGATCCTATCGAGATGTCTTTGCCTTAAAGACCTCAAAACTTGGATGTACCAACCTGACCGAGCATCGGATCGACACTGGCAGTCATGCCCCCATGCGGGAGCCCCTCCGAAGGAGCGGCCCCGAACAGCGGGAGATCATCAGGAAAACAGTTGAGGAAATGCTCGCGACCGGAGTGGCTAGCCCATCCAAGTCTCCTTATGCTTCACCGGTAGTCCTGGTTTAGAAGGACGGGCAATAGCGTTTCTGCATCAATTATAGGTGCCTGAATGACATCCCCAAACCAGACAAGTATCCACTACCCCGAATTGATGATGCCTTAGACTCACTTTGTGGGTCAAGAATCTTTGCGACTCGTGACATGATCTCAAGCTACTGGCAATTTGAGGTTGCCAAGCAAGACAGGGAAAAGACAGTGTTCCTCACACCTGGGGGCTGTTTGAATTCAATCGACTGCCCTTCGGTCTACGTAACGCTCCTGCTACTATGCAGCGAGCTCTGGATATTTTTTTGGCTGGCCACAAATGGGAGACCTGCCTCATACATCTAGAAAATATCATCGTGTTAGGCGCAACATTTGAACAATTTATTTAGAGGCTGGACTGCGTCCTGGGACTCCTAAAAAAGGTGGGGTTGAAACTTCACCCTGACAAAAGCTTCTTCAGTTTCGAGAAAGTCCTCTACTTGGGGCACATTATCTCCGAAACAGGAGTAATTCCAGACCCGCGAAAGGAGTTTGCCATCTCTGACTTAGCAGCTCCTACTAATGTCATGGAGGTGAAGCGATTTCTGGGCATGGCCAATTTCTATTGGCACTTCATAGTCAACTTTGCACACATCGCTAAACCGCACACGGATGCCTAGGCATCGGGGCTATTCTATACCAGAAGTCACCAGCCAAGAAACTGCAGATCCTGGGTGGTGTCTCCCATGTGCTACGAGATGCTAAATTGAACTACTCGACTACCGGTAAGGAGTGTCTCGTAGTGGTGTATGGTATTGTCAAGTTTAGACCGTACCTCTTCAACAAAGCCATTAATCGTCACCGACCATCATGCATTGTGCTACCTAAAGTTTGCACAACAACTTCAGGGATGCCTGGGCCGCTGGCAGTTGCTACTCCAGGAATATGACTACACAGTAGTCTATAATGCCGGCATCACTCACGTGATGCAGATTGCATCTCACCGAGTCCGGTGGATGTTCCCGAAGACTGGAACCTGCAGGCTACCCCGGACGACCTCGATGACAGTGTGGTCTATGCAGTATCATTGCGTTAGAATTGGTCGGCAGAACGACAGAAAGACCCGATCGTGACATAAACCAAGGCTGAACTTCGTAATAATCCCAGTTCTGAGCTTCATCACATCTACGCTATTGTAGATGGGATACTCTGCACCCGTGTACCAAGGCAGCATAACACCAAAACTAGTGATGGTGGTGCCTAAACATCTGATACCTGAAGTTCTGAAACTACTACACGATAGTCCCAAAGCCAGACATTTTGGCCAAGATACGACATTAGAAAAGGTGTGCCAATGATTCTTTTGGCCGACATAGAAACAAGATACCATCGAATATGTGCGCATGTGCAAAGTGCGCCAAAAATGCAAGACACTACAATCCAGACTGCCTGGATTCCTGCATGAAATGCAGATTGGGGATCCAGGTGAATGTTGGGGATCGATTATATCGGCCCCTACCCAAATCACTGGGTGGTGTCAAGCACATCATCTTGGCAGTGGACTACGCCACCAGATTCTGCTTCGCAGAAACAGTGCACAGCCAGTTGGCCAAAACAACTAAGAACTTAATCCAAGATACAATCGTGTATCTCATTGGGATGCCCAGGAGGATAATCACTGATTGGGGGACACCTTTTACAGCCAAAGACACACAAGCGCTGTGTGACAAGCTGGAAATTAAACACACCACCACGACAGCATATTTCTGCAGAGACGGTCTTGCAGACAGAACAAATAAAACTATAATGCAGACCGTCAAGAGACTTCTAAAACCTGAAAAATGACAGCGAGATTGGTACTTCCATCTCCAAGCCGCTGCCTTCACTTACAACACCGCCATACACACGTCAACAAAGTACTCACCATACAACCTAATGTTCAGAAGAGATGCCTGACTGCGAGTTGACAACTGGGCACCTCTCCTACCAAAGGTTATGAATTCAAATCCAGGAGCACCTTCTGTGGTCGCCACTGAAAAGGTCGAGATCGCAAAAGCCAACCTGCATGAGGCTCATTTGCAACAAAAGTACTACGATGCCAGATGAAAGACGCCATACCCATACAAAGTCGGAGATCCAGTGCTCGTCCAAGACCAATGCATTGTGCCTGATGAAACTAAAAAGCTACGATACTTGTACAGAGATGGTTACACCATAACCAGAATCATCAGCGACGCGGTGCTTGAGCTAGAACATGAAGACACATTTGGGAGATTGATTCGAGAACATAGTTCATATCAAACCAAAACAACTGAGGACAGTTGTCGAAAGATTGGAGGGGAGAAGAAACCAACCACCCACAACAAGAACTACATTAGCAATAAACCACTCATCAGCACCTCACCAATAACCCTACAAAACAACCCTACATTTTTTTCGGATTGTTTGTTTATCTTAACGTCACATTGGTCATCCACGGATGCCCCATTCACAAAACCCCTGCTTGCATTTCACCGCCAATCGAATCAAATTCCTAATGGGTATGGGTATACCTTTCACATCGCGTTTGGGGACCAGGTCAACTGACAACCACAACAAAGAATAGATGAAGAATGGTGTTCAATACCCGGAAACCGACACCCTGTGGACTCCCAATAATAAACAAAACTTGGGTGGCCTATTGGAATTTCATCTAATTCATGGGACTCTGGAATTTCACACCTAAAATGGGAGGTTAGAAAACACGAGTATATAGGCAACGCCAGGCTGGTAACCAGCACTTCAAAAATCATCACGAGAAAAGCAAGATGTCACAGTGCAGTGAAACGGGAAATCAGGACGAGGTCACCCCGGCCCATCTACGTGTATCGAACCAGCACCAACCACAGCACCATGGCTCCAACCATCCTGGAGCCACCACTGGCACCCGTAATTCTGCCACAAGTGACACTGCCTTTTCACATCCCAACAGTAACTACCAGAAGATTGCTAGTACACGACCACTTCGTCAAGAAGCGCGATGTGAACGATTGCTGAATAATTGCTGGGCACTCTGGCAACAACATGCAAGGCCAGCGAAAACCTACTACCTGGGCCACTACGACCTGATGGAGGGGTTCCCACACCTCTACATACCGGAGGAAGGACGCTATATCATGGGGGATGTCATACCATATGCAACTCTCCACGGCCATTTTAATGCCCTCCGGCAGGTCTCCGGGGTTTCAAGAATGGATGGATCGTCTCCACCTGGGAAGCATACTACCCCTGGCTGCAGAGACGACTCCTTCAACAACCGTCAGACCCCATAAGCACTTCACAAATACGTCTTGGCATGCAACCACCCAATGTGAGTGTATAAAAAAATAAAAAAAATTAAATTTCGTTGTAAATGCATGAAGAAAACATTCAATTCACCTGCTGTATGTATCTCATTTTTTTAATAGGTGCTCGCCACCTGGCGAGTTTTAATTTTGACCATTTATGTTTCCAGCCTTTTATACATTGGAGGGCACTGGCACTTTTGTACCAGTGCCCTCTTAGATATACCTTTGCTGCCCTGCTTCCATAACTTTTCCTTCCCCCTTTGGCTGGAGTACGAGGATGTACTCCAAGCAAAGTTGGGAGGTATGTAACACCCAGTAACTACCGTTCCCGCCAAAAACATAGCCTAGGGGTAAACAACTCCCGCTTGTCCCTCACTCCTCTCTGACTCACACTTCTGACACACATCGAAGTGGCGGAGTGATACACTTAGGACCATGGTCACTTGGACCTGGTTACACCTCATAGGTGTACACAGGTCCAAGGTATAAAAGGACCGTGTTCCTCTTTGTTCCTCATCCTTGTCTACTCTAATTTGTACTACGTAGATCTTTATCCATATCACTTCATGGGCATGAGGACGAACCTTTAACATTCGCTATTCATCCTTGTGAACTTGGCATTTCCAGATAAGGATGAATAAAAACATTGTAATTGAAAGCGTCGTTGTCTTTATGTTTGGTAACTAATAACTTCTCTACAGAGGCCGGAGACACCATAAGGCAGGATACATATGACCATGAAGCAGCTACATCTTCTTCTGTGGTAACCACGACAGGAGATGTATATCAGCATCGACCAGAGAAAGAGAGAAAGATGGCCACCATCCTTCTGCATAGATTTCACCCCCATGCGGATGGATGACCGTAATCTAACTCCAGCCAACTCTTTCTATAGCTTGAATCTTCTCCATGCGGTGAAGATTCATCACCGCACGAAGAAGATTCATCATCATATGTTGGGTAAATATATAAGGTCGATGTCAAAAGTTCACATGTGAGTAATTGTTTCTTTTTCCCATTGGCATTGTTTCACTTAGGGTGTTATATTACATCTTTTAACTTTCTTCTCTATCTTAGTTCTATTCATCTAAGGTGTTATACATTACACTCTTTTAGCTTTTAACTTTTTTTTTCATTTATGACTAACATCTGTATCACGCGGTGCCTGCACGGAGAAGGTTCAAGCTAAAGAAAGAATTGGAGTTGGATTATGATCATCCTCCTGCATGAAGGTGAAATCGATGCAGAAGGATAGTGGCCATCCTTCTCTCCGTCGATGCTGATATGCATCTTCCCTCGTGGTGATTACAATTCTTTGAAGATGCTGTAGCTGCTTCAGGATCATTTGTCTCCTGCCTTATGGTGTCTCCGGCCTCTGTAGAGAAGTTATGTTACCGAACATAAAGACAACACAGATTTCCATTACAAACACTTTATTCATTCTTGTATAGAACACAAGTTTACAAGAATGAATTGGTTATTAAAGGTGTCCTCATGTCCAAGATGTGGTACGGAATAATCAATGTAATACAAAAGAGAGCAAAGACAAGGACGAGGAACAAAGAGGAACATGGTCCTTTTATACCTTGGACCTGTGTACACCTACGAGGTGTAACAAGGTCCAAGTGACCATGGTCCTGAATGTATAACTTCGCCACTTCAATGTGCATCAGAAGTGTGAGTCAGAGGGGAGAGAGGGACAAGCAGGAGTTGTTTACCCCCAGGCTATGGTTTTGGCGGGAACAGGAGTTACTGGGTGTTACATACCTCCCAACTTTGCTTGGAGTACATCCTCGTACTCCAGCCAAAGGGGGAAGGCGAAGTTACGCAAGCAGAACAGCATGAGTGGGTGTGGACGCACCTTGTACAGAGGTATATTTAAAAGAGGGCACTGGTAAAAAAGTGCCAGTGTCCTCCAACATATAAAAAGGCTTCAAATGAAAAACAATCGATATTACAATTAAAATTAAAAGTTCTCCGAGTGGCGAACACCTATTAAAATGCAATACATTTTGAAAAACAGAACATTATTGGTATACATCAATCGTTTATAACTTGTTTTAATGTTATATAAAATTTTTCGATCTCACCACCTGAGCGGGTGGTGACCACACGAGTACATGTGGCGGATGCAGCTATCCATGCTGCAAAGGGTGGGGAAGGTCCTGGGTCCATGAATCCATGGAAACTGGGCTCATCAGTGAGAGGCAGAAGCAGAGAGCCACTCACCTTGGTCATCCGGTAGATCCTGGTGGAAGATGTTGTGGATGTCCCAGTCTCCGATGATCTTCCAAGAGGATCGCTTGTTGTGTAAGATGGCTCAGGTGGCGTCCCACAGAACGGTGATCCAGTAGCGGGGATCCAGTTCCAGGATGTGAAGACAACCAGTGTGGAAGGTCTTTCCATCCGGAAGCCTGAAGACAGTTAATGAAGGCCTCCAGCAAGGGCACACGTGGCTGCGTCAACAGCATCCCCGGCAAAGCTCACGGTTTCAGCAATCCTCTGGTTCGGGAACAAGATCGTGATGAGGATGCTAGCCTGGCGAGAGAGCCCCATTATATATTGCTCCCATGGTGGGAGGTCCAATCGAGGGAACCCTTCCTCCAGGTCAGTTTCCCACGTAGAGTGATCCACCGGTTGTTAAGGAGTCGCTCGCCAGAGGTGGCTGTACGGAACAAACAATCCAACGGTAACCACCCCACAGCAGTCCCAGTATGGGATACTGTGGGCAGTGTGGCTTGTCGTGCTGGCTCTGAGGCTGCAGGGAGTGCAGGCCTCTTCTCATTTGATGTGCCCACGATGGGCCTAGCATAGTGCAGGGCAGACCGGGCCATATCACGGGCTCGCTGACGTCACTTCGAGGCCAATCCCTTGCTCAGGGTCTCCGTAGGTTTGGCGCTTCCTGGGGAAGACAAAGTGCTTCCCTCGGATCACCTCCCTCCCGCATTACGCCTTGCAGTAAGTCCGTAATGGCCTTCTGCTTCCTCAAAAAGGCTGCATGATCGGCGGAGGGTGGAGGCGTGAAAGGCATGTGTGAAGGCCTTCCAGGAAAGTGACCCGGAGGTGGCGGAGGAGAGCGGCGTGAAGCCACATTCGTTGGGCCCCAATATATGCGGCGACAGTCACAGTCAAGTTGGATGTGCAGGTCCTGTTGGGGTGCCATAGCCCTCCGGTTGAAGTCATCACGTGGTGGACGGCCACGTTGGAAGGAGCCAGGTTGCTCCTGTTGACTTTGCTTCGGGTCAGCATCAGGGTTGCAAGTCACAAGGTGGAGAGAGCTGTATCTGTGACTGTGAAGGAGAGTGGTGGTCCTTATGGGCCTGTTGACACTCTTTGGGGCAGGCCCCAGTGAAAGCCTTCCTGTCGGCAGGTCCAGGAACTACCACTGTGAATGTGTCGTGGGTGGCCCGGCAACCTCCTGGCGTGGTGTTACAGCACGTCACAATGCTGGTGGTGTTTTTATAGGTGTATGTAGAGAAGGCGGTGGCATAATCGATGGCGTGGTAGGTGTTGATGAGGTGAGCGACGTGGCAGGTGTTAGCATCAGCTCCCGGTACCAAAAAGGTTCTGGGGAGTGTTGCAGACAGCGAGGATGGTTCAGGTGATATGGCTGGCATCACAGGAAGGGAACGTGAAGGCGATGGTGCTAAGGTGAAGGGCCTCGATTCGCAGGAGCTTTTCCTTCGGGAGTTACCCTGTACAAGGGAGATTCAGCTGGGTGAGGCGGGAGCAAACCACACAGATGTAAGCCAAACTTTCCTCCACTGAATATTATCCTTCTCAGCCTGTTGTACGGTGGCCTCTCGCTGCAGCTCAAACTGAAGATCCTCAAGGAGGTGGGTATCGACCAACCACCCCCGCGCTATCCTCTAGCGGTGACTCTACCCGGAAGCAGATGTCCAGGTGTGATGCTATCTCGAAATGCCTGGTTAACACCCCAGGCCATGGTGTTAATGTCGATTCTGTCCTCGCGCTCCTCCCAGTAGTGCTTGGATGTTGTGACATCGAAGGGGACAATACTACTGGGAGCATCTGTCTTCCCCTCACATCCGACATTTGCTGGGTGCATCCGGCTTCCCCTCACGTCCGACATTTGCTGGGCGCTTGAAATTTGGTTTTAGGTGTTTCTCCCCTTGCCGGCTGATATTCTCCGGCACGCTGCTGGTCACTTCTTAATAATAGCAGAAGCTAAGAAAGCTAAAAAAGAAAGTCTAGATGGTTGATGCACTTTCGAAGTTCACAAACACCCAAGAGTTTGATGAATTGCACAAGGTATAACACACAAACTTGCAAAAATAAAAACTTTAGAAACTCGAAGAACTTAAAAAAAAATTGAAGAACTTGACAAAATTTGAAGAATTTGAAAAATGAAGAGTGCGATAGCGATTGCTCTTTAAGAAAAAGAACAAGTGAAGCGCCTGACCACGTTTAGGTCCTATTTTATATATTTATTTTTTAATTTAGACGTTTTAGAAGTGCTGGCCACTTTTGGAATGGGACACCTTGCTCTAATTGTTTTTTTTTGGTAGTTTCATTTATTGTGGGTGGGGGTTGTCCCACCAATATTAAATATTAAGAGGTGTCAATCTAATTATTAGGCAGGTCCCTCTTTATTATTTTAAACAAACAATAGAGTCCTGAGGGAGAAGGGCCGTTATTTTCTTTCACACGGTGTGAAGTTGCCCATTGACTCTCTCCCTCTTTCTAATGTCTTTTTTTGTAAGACAAATAAACATGGGTCAATAAGGTCACTAGTGTACCTTATTGTTTATGTTTTTTCGGAGGGGTTGATTCCCAAGAATTTTATTACTTGATTCAAGGTGGCAGGTTCCAAATTTTTATACTTTAATTGATCCTTCAAAATTATTTTTGGTTCTTTTTTTTGTTCTATTTTTTCTTCTTTCTACTTTCTTGTGTGTTTTCCTTTGAAGTCTATGAGGTGTGCCTCGATTCGGCCCCCAGACATAGTATTCTCTTTGAAGTTTATTTTCTTTATCAACTGTCGGGGTCATTGACGTCCATCCATGATAAGAGACATGGTGTATTTTTTTTGCATGTCCCATTTATGGTACTTTATTTATTTTTTTGACATCCTTGACTTGTTATGGTGTTGTCTCAGGTGCACCACATGGTTGACAGTTATTTTGAAGGCCATGTGGGCCCGGTGTAGTTATTGCAGTGGTTGCCAATATGTAAATATTGGTGGCCATGTTGAAAAGTTGAAAGTTGGTCCAAAAATTAAAGTTGTGAGAATTTTGGTTGAGTTTAGTGGTTGTGTTTATAGGAGTTGTTAATGTTGTGAGGTTATTTATTCATTGAGGGTTCCTTTTACCCCTCCCCCACCTCTTGACAACTGTCCTCAGTTGTTCACTCAAATTCCTCCTGTTTTTCTATTGTTGATATTTGATGAATTAGTGTTTATATCTATGGCCATAGATAAAACACTAATGGATTATTGTTTACTTTGTAACATTCGGTCTTGCTAGCGTTGGTGGCCAACCGCAGATCGACGTCACTTCCGGAGCAGAGGTTTTAGACCACCCCAGAGACACTGGTAGTTTTATCAGAAGCTTCTAAAGAAGTCTCTCCCAGAGCCCATCCAATATGTGCTTTGATGCACTTCTGTTGGAGCATGGACTCGAAGAGGTTGTCCTCTTAGTATAGTTTGTTGGTGGCCATGAACACAGCGCGGTGAAGAGCTCGGCCCAGACCTCGGCCTAAGATAGCCTCGGGCTGGCCGGCAATCACAAGCAGATGCCCTCGCACAGTGTGGGTGCCAAGTTGAACCACCACGGCGAGTCATCCCACCTTGGTGAATTTCATGCCTTCCACACACTGAACATTAGGTGGGATGAGCACAGGCTCGAATTCGAACTTATGTTCTTGTGCAAGTGCAGCTGAGATGACACTGCCCATAGCTCCATTGTCTGCAAGCATACGTATGACTTTTCCATTGATCGTGATGGTGATGCGTGGTTTTCTGTCGCTAGCATCATAATCTCCAACTTCCTGAGGCGTACAGCTGTCTACCAGCTGCTGGTATACCGTCTCCATGAGTTTTTGGCAGCAGGAGTGGCTTTTCGTCGGTGGTTGGGTGATAGGAGCCATGATGGCTACCGTTCTGTTTTCATGGCACCCTACGACTTCCACGGAGGTTGATAATATGTCAAGCGTCCATGCTCGCATGGGGGCTCGGTCGATCACATAAATTTGATTGTTCGCTGGATCGTCGGAACTGTCTGTTGGGTTTTTCAGGTGGTGGTGCCTTGGCAGTTGAACCTGGAGCTGGAAGAAAGAAATGATGGATTTGTCCCTAGTCAGATTAATGCAAACTCATCTCCATTTTCAGTGATAACTCCTCCTTGGTGTCGTATTTAGTGATCGGTTCCCCAAACTGCTTGATGGTGATTTTCTTCTTCAGCTCTCAGCACTCACGAAGAGAATGCCCCAACTTCCCACAATTGTAGCACATCAACTTGCTCTTGTCAAATGTGCGAGTGGCATCTGGTTGGGTGCTCGTTGTAGTGTTGCCCTGAGTTGGTAGTAGCAGTTTGGTGTGGCTTTTTATCATGCCTAGAACAACGGGTGTTGTACTTAGAACTGGCGGTTACCACCTGCTCTTTGTCGATCTTCGATGCTCCTTTACCAGCATGTGGATCAGATGCAGTTATCAGTCTTATCGGTCATTGATTCAAGGAGAGCAAGACCACCTCCATATTGACGATGGCGTTTGCAAAATAATTGAACAATGTAGTTGGTGCATGATGGACGGCACCCTGAATGGTCAATGTAGAGCACGACACAACTGACTTACAAGCAGCTGATTGGCCATATGTGGGTAAACACGGTCGCCGAGTGCCATAAACTTCTAGATGAAAGCCTGTGTACTCTCGCCTTCCGCTTGAAGCATCTCGATATACTGTTTCTCCACGATGGATAGTTCATTCGGCTTTCCAAACACTTCCACCATCTGTACTCTCAGCTGGGCCCAAGAAATGAACCGGCAATCATACTTCAGTTTGCTTAGAAACATACGGGCAGCCCCGGTGAATTGTCTAGTGAGATACTCATCTTTGTGGTGGACAGTCCAGTCGTACAAGTGGGCCACTTCTTCGAACTCTTCCAGGAAGACGGAAACCTGTCAATCCATCAAATTCCTAGATTGAGTCGGCTGGGTGGCGACCACTGAACTTCTTGTTGAAGTCTTCAACTGATTTCTCTTTGGGGCTGGTCTGTTGTCGCCATCTTGGACATTAGACATCCCAGTAGGCATCAAAGCTGTCCCTTGTGGTGGACAATGTGGCACATAGACTCAAGTGTCTTGTGTCGGGTCTTGGTTTGGAGCCCTACCCCGCTGCTGTTCCGGAATTGCCAAGTGACGGCCACTACGTGCAGCCCGGACAAGAGATTGTGGAGTCAGCATGTGTCAGTCGGTAGTGTGCACAGTTGCTCCGCATGCTTGTCTCTACGGTTTTGACCATCTCACTGGTCTTGTTGTCATTGTTCATTTAGACGTGGAATGTATTGTGTCAGCGTGGTGCAGTAGATGGCGTGGTGTAGTGTCTGTTGTATCGATCATGACGCTCTCTGTAACCATAATAGGAAACTGAAGAGGCATCAGAATCATCGTCATAACGTTGATATGTACGTGTTGTCCGCCGTGGCATAGCCGGACGATTCGGTGTTGTTGCCCGGTTTGGTGTGAATCGATCATTAATGAGCCAGGCCACATGCTCTGCTAGCATGGTTACCTGTCTAAATAACTCAAGAAGATTGGGTCTAGTCGGCTGTGACAGTGGTGTCGCATTGCCAATGATGGAGTTGTCCTGCAAATTCTCGTGAGAACCCTGGTGATCAGACAGGATGTCTGAGGACTCGTGTGCAGCAGCCATGATTGATGATGCAGCGTGTGGGTGTAAGCGGTGTGGATTTGTAGTGACAAACGGGTCTGGCGGAGTCCGATTTGGTGTGTGCAGCTCCGAGGGTTCTCGAATACACTGAGCGATGCTTTTCGGTTCCATATTGGATTCCAGTATGAAGTGACTCGTTCAACACGCGGTCGGAGTAGCGTCGTCATTCTGTAAGTCGGTGTGTGTGGGTGTGCATTGGTAATTTCTGTTTCTGTTGGTAACTGACACCCTCGTACTGCCTAACAATGGTTTACCTATGCTTTGCACATGTGTATAATGGAGTCATCTCTCAGTCCGATGGCGTTGTTTTTGCAGTCCAGTGGTGTGTTGTGTTGGTTATAATGTCCTCAGTTTGGCGTGTGTTGACTGATGGTTCCCAACTGGTGTAGAATGTTGTAAATTCTTTATTGAGTGTCAGATTTTGGAAGTGTCTCCCTTTGCACGTGGTATATGGCGAAAATGTGTAGGATATGAGAGTTCCAAAAGTCTCAATAAGAAACAGCAGATGTACAATACAACTTTGAGCATGGTACACCACCCAATCAAAGATTGTATAGCAAGAAATTGGAAATTAAAAGAGAAGAGTGAAACTAAAACATGGTGCTCGCACACTTGAATGCACTGCAAAGGAGTAAGAGTATGTGCATAGAGTACACACAAAGAGATGAAAGTTCAAGATGGCTGAACTTTCAGAAGAGGAACAAAAAGAATAAAAGTACAAAATGGTTCGGATTTTATAAAAAGAGTAAAGAAGAAAGCTGAATTGCTCCAAAGTGTAATGGATTCTGGTGTGGTGACCACACGTCCCAGAATCTAATTTATTGCGCAGAGCAAATCAGTGCAGAAATGGAAGATTGATGTTTGTTTAAAAAGAAAAGTTCTTTTTAAACAAGAAGAAATGTTCAGATGAGTGAATTTAGTGATCCTCACTGGTGGATGGCTCTGGACGAAAACGGCAGTCAGTGACAGCGAGGAACTATGTTAAGTGAAGAGAAGAGGTCTGTGGTGGCCACCTCCGGTGGTATAGTTTATTGTAATGTCTGAAATGTAGGCCATTGATGTGATTGCTGACCTCTCTCAACACGTGGCTCCTACACAAAAAAAGAACGGACGAAGAAACGTGAGGCACAATCACAAAACTTTACACAAAGAATGGCTTCTGTATATAGCTTGGAGAAGGCAAATGGAGGCATACCCCGCACCTCCACTAAATGTGAGCTTTTGACGTCGACTATTATTTTACCCAAATTATGATTTCTATAGCTAGTTTCTTCTCTGTATCGCACGGTGCCTGCATGGAGAAGATTCAAGCTACAGAAAAAGTTGGATGGAGTTGGATTACGATCATTCTCCTGCATGGGAGTGAAATCGATGCAGAAGGATGGTGGCCATCCTTCTCTCTGTCGACACTAATATGCATCTTCCCTCGTGGTGATTACCATTCTTAAAGATGCTGTAGCTGCTTCAGGATTGTATGTCTCCTGCTGTATGGTGTCCCCAGCCTCTGTAGAGAAGTTATTACTTATTAGTTACCAAACATAAAGACAACAAAGACTTCCATTACAAAAACTGTATTCATTCTTGTACGGAAACACTCAAGTTTACAAGAATGAATTGGTTATCAAAGGTGCATCCTCATGTCCAAGATGTGGTACGGAATAATCAACGTAATACAAAAGAGAGCAAAGACATGGACGAGGAACAATGAAGAACACGGTCCTTTTATACCTTGGACCTGTGTACACCGATGAGGTGTAACCAGGTCCAAGTGACCATGGTCCTAAGTGTATCACTCTGCCAATTCAATGTGCATCAGAAGTGTGAGTCAGAGGGGAGGGACAATCGGGAGTTGTTTACCCCGTCTATGGTTTTGGGAGGAACGGGAGTTACTGGGTGTTACAATTTGTTTACATTTTAAAGTTGGTATCATGATTATAATTAATCATTTGTTACTAACTGGAATTTTTATATAATTATTATACATTGTTTTAGTTTTTGTTTGTTATCCTTTTTGATTTTAATTTTTTTGTAAATATATTAATTTATGTTAGGTGTTTGTTGGTGTTATTGCAACACCTAACATCTCAATATATTGAGATACTAAGTTACTATATTGAGATACTAAGTCACTATATTGAGATACTAAGTCACTATATTGAGGTACTAAGTCACTATATTGAGGTACTAAGTCACTATATTGACATACTAAGTCACTATATTGACATACTAAGAAAATATGTTGAGATACTAAGTCAATATGTTGAGATACTAAGTCAACATATTGAGATACTAAGTCACTATATTGAGATACTAAGTCACTATAATGAGATACTAAGTCACTATAATGAGATACTAAGTCACTATATTGAGATACTAAGTGACTATATTGAGATACTAAGTGACTATATTGACATACTAAGTGACTATATTGACATACTAAGTCACTATGTTGACATACTAAGAAAATATGTTGAGATACTAAGTCCATATGTTGAGATACTAAGTCAACATATTGAGATACTAAGTCAACATATTGAGATAGTATGTCAAAATATTGAGATACTATGTCAACATATTGATACAGCATTGTTTCAATTCATTTTTTCCCATGTCCTATACGGGGCACCGTAGTTTCCACTTGCCATCACTTTTTTATATAAAACGATAGACGGCAATGGCATGCTCCCTGCAAATACCACTGGGCTAATGCTAGTGTTGTTAAAAGTGCGAATCTCAATTGTTTAATACTTTGTCTTTGTTTCTAGGCTAGGCTACTGTTGTCTAGTTTCTAGATAAATTATATCTTCAGTGGAAAAATAATCGGTTCAAATAATCGAATTTATGCCGATTCCTGGGATTGTTTAAAAAATAATCAATTATCGAAAAATTGATTCTTTTCATTTGTTTGTTCATCATTAATTTCAACTCATAAGCAGCTAGACCACTAAGAGAAATAGAGGAAACCCCTAAAATGCAGAAATTGCAGAAACTTACATAAAAGGACCCAAATCAATATGAAATTGCAGAAACTGCAGAAACTTATTTAATATGACCCAAATTAATTATTTTCTACAATTTCCCATTAATTTGAGTTGTTTTAAATAAATTTCTGCATTTTCTGCAATTTCACATTAATTTGAGTTGTTTTAAATAAATTTCTGCATTTTCTGCAATTTCACATTAATTTGGGTTGTTTTAAATACGTTTCTGCATTTTCTGCCGTTTCGCGTAATTTAACTTATTTGAAGTCAATTTCTGTAAATTCGTATGAGTTTCTGAAGTTTCATCTCATTCAACGACTTTATATAAAATGCCATACAGTTTTCTGCAGTTTCTGCATTTAAGGGAGACTCACCGATAAGTGACGTGATATATCTTGAACTAATCACATTGCAGAACTCTTGGTAACGTCAGGGGAGTTTAAATCGTTAAATTATTTAAAAATTTACATCAGTAAACTCGCTTTTATTTACTTCAGCCTGTAGTTTCTTACACACAAATACAAAATATTATCAACAAAAATAAATGATACGTAATGAGTAACGCCTGACTGCCAAATACAATTTGTTTATTAAGTTATTTAACATCGAGATCATCAGTCTCTATTCCCAAATCTTCAAAAAGCCCCTTTTTCCCATTTGGAAAGCCATCAAGAACCAAATCAATCATTTCGTTCGCGATTCGCTTTCTTGTGCGCCATTCCTTTAAGAATTTTTCGCGTTCCTTAGCGATTTGCATCATCACCTCTGGATTCACCTCAGGTTTCAGTGGATTTTGCACAGACTGCTCGGTCGACTGTAACTTTTCATCCAAGTTCAACGCTTGTTTCTTGGCATTTGCTAAGCTCTCCTTTGCTTCAATTGTGAGCAAAGTGGAAACCAAAAATGACAAGTGAGCTTCAGAACCACGGAATGAATTTGTATGCACGGAGACTTTTTCCTTCAAATCCATGATATGGGTATCCAATTCCATTAAAGTACTCTGAAGCACGGCGTCGTCAAAACGATCTTGGTTGGCGACATACACTTTTTGTTTTCCATACAGTTTCTCACGTATTTTCCTAATATCTACCAAAACATCTAGCGCTTTTTGAATGGCAGTTTTTCCGTGTTCCTCGTGCAAGTTGTTGAATATGTCGGCAACACTATACGGTCGATTTTGCTTCATTAAATACTCAAGAATCACGTTTTCCACAACTGAACTCATCTTGACAACACCACAGAATATACTACATTACTAATAGTGATGTTCCGACACAGAATATGGAGATACATAGAAGGAAAACTGACTTAACTTGACACAGAATTTTTCTGCGCAATGTGCGGCGCCGCCCCAGAATTTTAGTCGCTATTATGTCGTGACACAGCTGCCGCCGTTTTGAAATGTATTACTCTTTGATATGTATTCTATGGCTATGGAAGCCCGTTTGGGACATTTCGCACAATAATTTGCGTTCAATAATATTGCATACGCGCTCAATAATATTGTGCACACGCACAATAATATTGCGCGCACACACACAATAATATTGTGCACACACGCTCAATAATATTGCGCGCACACACGCAATAATATTGTGCACACACCCTCAATAATATTGTGCACACACACACAATAATATTGCGCGCACGTTCAATATTATTGTGCACCCACGCTCAATAATATTGTGCACCCACACGCAATAATATTGTGTGCACACACGCAATAATATTGCGCACACACACACAATAATATTGCGCGCACGTTCAATATTATTGTGCACACACGCTCAATAATATTGTGTGCACAAACGCTCAATAATATTGTGTGCACACACACAATAAAATGTCCCATTTGGAGCACCAGTGAGAAAGAAGTAAATGTGCACAATACCTTATTGGTCGAGAGAAATGGGGTGGGGTTTTCCTGCTTGAAAGACGCTGCCCAGAATGACCATACAAGATGTCCTCCTATTTTGACCGCTTTTCATAAATGAGGGCGCTCATATATATAAAAACAATATTTAAATAAATTTTAGATTACAACGCTCTTTATAATGTCGTTTTACGCACAGTTATAAATGACGTCGAAAATGTCGTTGTTTTAACTACTGAATTTATTCACTGAATTTCGATTTTATTTGTTTCTCACTTAAAAGTTTTTTTTTATTTATAACTTTTCTGGTTTTACAGTAATCTTGAAATTCGAACTTGTAGTTCTCTCTGCCTGTTGTTGTGTCGAAAAACCATTAAAGGCAAGTTTATTATTATTATTATTGTTATTATTACTAGACTACAACGATGAAAGAATTCGCCATCATCATTATTCAACATCCAACAAGAAAACTAGACTTGTTATCTGATTATTTTTTTCCTTTTCTTTAATTACAAAACTATATCATAACATTTTTCTACAATAGCATTTAGATTATTAAATTAATAACGGCTAATAACCCTTTATACAAAATGAAAATTATTAAAGTAGAATAAAAGAATTTTAAGAAAAAAAAAATAACAAGTACTACAAAAATGTTTAACCATTATTTACATTAATATCTCTTCTTGAAATATTTGGTTGCAGAATCTAATGAGACATTGTGTATAGAATTTGATTGGAATGTTTTTTTAAAAACATCTTTTAATCTTAGTCTTGTAAATTTTCAAAACAAAATTGACATTTTAAAAGTAATAACCACCATATCTTTTTTTCTTTTGAAAATGGAAAAATTCAAAAATTCTAAAAAAAATGGAAGAAAATCAAGACTTCGTTTAAAAAAAACGGCCATAAATCCACTTAAAACCACTTTAATTAGAAAAAACCACTCAACCTCTGAATGCGTTCCATAATTAAATAACAATGTGTTTTTACGTAAATATAATCAAAACACACCACTGAAACAAACAATAACATCCGTATTAAAGATCAATTGAGTAATATTTTTATTATGACCACCCCCTACTTTCCAGCGCAATATTTAACTTATTCTAATCCATATAACGGCACCTTATTACATCAGAAAAACATACACTTGATTTGAAAGTTGTAATCACAATATGTCCAGACACCCCTCACTCCACCCTATCCCTCCCACGCATATACTATGTTTCTTCCAACCCATTTCTATGACACAGGATTACGTTTTCATTCACAAAAAAAATACTATATAGATTCATTCTATTTTTTTTTTACGACAAAATGAGGTGGGACGGACATTATGAATAAAACAGGAGAGGATGAGGAGAAGACGAAGAAGAGACTTTTTTTAAGAGGAAAAAGGAAGGGGAGGGACGATTAGATGGGGGGGGGAGTTCATCCCCGGGTGTGGTTCATCATCTGCAATAGGCCTATGTCCTGTATGGACCTGTAATGGCCTGTATAGTCAAACGTAAGATTGAAGGCAAAGTTTAAGTTGCTTCCTGGTGGTTGACGTTAAGTGTTACTATAGCAAAAAGCACAGCTGTATTGTACATTGTATGACTTATTATATTGGTTTCTCATTGCCGCCAATCTTTTATCATCATATAAAAAAAGCTCAGAAATTATACAAACACAATGTTTTGGAGCCGAACTCCAACTAAAATACAACCCCCTGTCGCCATTGATATTCTTAAAAAAAATAAAGGGTTTGGACCGTTTGGTGTTGGTGGTGACAGACGGGGTTTTTTTTTTGTTCTGACAGTCAGTCATCACACATTGGGAAAATCTCAAGTGAACCAAAACTGCATAATAATAATATTTGTTATTATATATGGAGTAACACTGTACAAAACCCTTGAAGCATGTCGGAATTTATATAAATTTGAATAAATGAACCACTTTTTTTCTCAAGGTCAACTATATGTTGAACTCTTCCCATCCAAGAACCACATAATATTAAATTGGAGAGGGGAAAAGGTTGGAAAGTGTAGAGGGGAGGGGAGGGGAAGAGAGAGAGAAACGTGGAGGGGGAAAAAGTGGGAGGGGGTGAGTGAAATTGAAATGAAAGGAGTAAAAAAGGAACAACCAACGCACATGCGCACACCAGAGAAAATGAAAAGCTCATTTTCTCTTTCAAATATAAAAAGGGGAGGGGATAATAGTAGCAAAATTAAACTAGAATTTATCACAGGCAATTGTGCCCAGCATTATAATTTCTTTTGCTCCGACCTTTTATGAACGTCATCAATTTCTAATTGGGTTTGTTACTTGGTCTGACGTCATAAAAGGGCGGAGGAAAAGAAATTCTAAGGCAGGACACAATTGCCTGTGAATTTTGCTCCCGTCATAAATAAATAAACAAGGTTCATGGACAGTCTGTCTTCTCTCAATCAAATTAAACATATCAAGGTGTTACAATAAAACAGTCACCTGATACAAAATTAAACAAATGATGGAAAATCATAAAATAAACACTAATACGATAATATCAGTCGTGCAAACTTTATTCAGTGAGTTTAAACTTTTGTAAACGTTGTATTAAAAGTGTAAAAATATGTTCCTCGATTCAGAACCAAAATTAAGAAAGACTTTTCAAAGTGTCTTAAAAACTAGAAGGGCAGCTCAATCCCTTATGGGTAATTTTCATGTTGACATCTTTTTAAAAGTCAGTAGTCTGAAAATTAATTACCCAACATTAAGCGGATGATAATATTCTAATTTTTGTCCATTAAAAGTTTATTTTGAAATATATATCAAAATTAAAACATCCTTAATTTAACAGAGTTACCATTATAGTTTCTAAAACATTTTCTACTGTTTTTTCTCTTAATTTTTCTTCTAAACACAATTTCGAAAATCAGCTGTTCATAAAACATCTTAAAAGCAACATCTAAGAAATAAATTAGGTTTCTTAGAAGCTAGAATAGTAGAAATTGATACTAAAAGGATTTTCATGATGATAAATAATATTTTAGTAAAATTTAAAAATAAACTTTTTTTTAAATAAAATGATCAAATTTCACCGTTTTTTTTCTTCTTCTGACATTTGTCATAAAAAGTTTCTTTTAAAAGATAATATCATCATGAAAATACTTTTAACCATATTCACCTACTATTCTTGTTTTTCGTCTCGTCTTTTATTTTTTATTATGATGTACTGTACGTTCTCTCTGTACTTAGCCCAGAGAGAACCCATTTTTAAACATGGATACATCTATGAGTTATTTTGGTCATGTCCTAAAAAAATTAGGCCTTTAGAGAAGACCTATTATGTGAGTGCAGTCACTACAGTCATAATTCTGGTAGACCCAGGCACAGAATTGCAGACAGAATTATAATAAATGAGAGAGACACATTCGTCACCTATGTTATTAGTATTTAGTATTTTTTTAAAAACAAAAAAAAGTTTGATAAAAACGGTTACTGACGTCATAAAAGATTTAAACTACATGTAAATATTTTTTTAAAAGGTGGCCCATATGTGTTCTTGTTTGGGGACTGTGGACCTGTGGGACGTCACTGAATTGCTTACTGAACTTATTGCTACCGCAAACGCCCATCCAAAAGTCTCTTTTTAAAAAAAAATACAAGAAAAATATCATGAGTGTATTATGACGACAAGGCAAAACGGTTTTGTTCTTTTTGAAGAACACTTGAGGGCTAATTTGTTAAATGTGTGATTTGTGTGATGTTTTATTGCATAATATGTTTTTTGTTAAAGTGCCATACACTTGATATGGTTACAGATGGCTCTATATACAGATGTCTAATTATAGGTTTTATCAAGGTAAAACTATAAAAGTGGAATTCACTAGATAAGAGATGGCTCAGATGATGCAATTACAATGTAACGTAATGTTGCATTCTTAAGGTATGAGTCGATCCAGAAGTAGCAAAAAAGACAAGAAGATCGAGAGGACATTGAGCCCGAAGCACACATCTTTTTCATTATTATTAACTAGTGGGGTAACCCGTCATAAATGACGGGAGCCAAATTCACAGGCAATTGTGTCCTGCCTTAGAATTTCTTTTCCTCCGCCCTTTTATGACGTCAGACCAAGTAACAAACCAATTAGAAATTGATGACGTTCATAAAACAGCTGAGCAAAAGAAATTCTAATGCTGGGCACAATCGCCTGTGATAAATTCTAGTTTAATTTTGCTACTATTATCCCCTCCTCTTTTTTATATTCGAAAGAGAGCGTTCTCTCTGGTGTGCGCATGCGCGTCATTTTTTCCTTTTTTACTCCTTTCATTTCAATTTCAGTCAACCCCTTCCACTTTTTCCCCCTCCACGTTTCTCTCTCTCTCTCTCTCCCCCATCTACACTTTTCAACCTTTTCCCCTCTCCAATTTAATATCATGGGGTTCTTGGATGGGGAGTGTGCAACATATAGTTGACCTTGAGAAAAAAAAGCAGTTCATTTATTGAAATTTATATAAATTCCGATGTTACTCACAGACACACAGATCTGTGATATTATATATATTTATATATACATGTATATATATATATATATATATATATATATATATATATATATATATATATAAATATATAAATATATATATATATATATATATATATATATATATATATATATATATATATATATATATATATATATAAATATATAAATATATATATATATATATATATATATATATATACATATATGTATATATATGTATATTGGCAGTTCCACTGTAATGTAATGCATACCAGAAAGGAAGATTATAATAAAGATACATAAATATGAAAGAGGAACTAAGTGTATCATTGAAAGGAACACGAAATCACAGGAGGGCTTTTTATTTCAGTCATCTTTTGTTTGTTTTGTTGCTCAAGTCTAGAACAGTGATTTTCCAAATGCATTATGTGGCACTTATATAGCGACAAATAGAACAAAACGCCATGTTGAACAAGCGCGAAAATGAATTAATTGCCAAAATCCCCCATTATCAATGTTTTCAGCAACTATACCAAAAAATAGTAATCGGTTTCTAAACTGCATACTTATATAGGTGTGGCGTTTGAGCGCCGCCAAGATAAAGGTGCGCAATAAGGCGCCAGGCCATACAAACTAGCATTATGGGTCGTACTCTTAATGATTGGCTAATTCGAAGCTTGTGCTAAAATGTATGAACTTTTGATAGGAAGTTTCATGTAAAAATTGATCCATTTTAGCACTAACTTTGAATTACCATACTTACCATTGTATTTAAGTTCTTTTTTACCAAAAAAAACAAAGCATAATTTCGGTTTTAAATTGTCACAAAAAGTTTATTTGTTAAAGATACAGTAATTAACACTTAATGCACTGCAAACTGTAAACCAAATCTGAATTTTCTTTGAAAAGTTAACATCCCACCTTACATAAAAATAGAGAAATTATTGTTGAGAAACTTTACTTTCGTATTTTAAAAATCTTTGTGTGTTTAAACTGTATAGAAAATTTATTGATTAACAACCACAATTAATTAGTTTTAAGAAGAAAAGAACATTTTTCTGTACTAATTGAAATGAATAGTTTGGAAATAAAATGATAACAGTACATTTATTTGTTAGTCCAGTGGACCAAAACAAAACCTCGTAAAAACAACTTAACAGTGGTTATTGAATGAATAAAAACGGGACATCATTCAACCCCCTTCTCTCCCCACAAAAATAGAAATTATACGCGTCTGTGAAGTTGGCAGTACAAATGAATGGGCCAGAGCAGGACGCAATTGGGCTAGAAAGACAATTGAATGGGCTGATTGAGCCAGCCACATTTAGTGAATGGGCCACATTCCTAACACGGTAAAATGGTCTTTGAAAAATGTACTGCCAACTTCACAGGCAGCAGTACAAATGAATGAGCTAGGGCTGAAAACAATTGGGTTAGCTAGTACACACAATGGGCTGTTTGAGCCAGGTAATTTTTTTAATTGGGCTCAATTTCTTAGGGCCCAAAATGGCCCTTGAACTTTGTACTGCAGCAGTACAAACAATTAAGCTGGGGCTAAAAACAATTGGGCTAGCTAGTACACCCAATGGGCTGTTTGAGCCAGGTAAGTTTTTTGATTGGGCTCAATTCCTTAGGGCCCAAAACAGCCCTTGAACTTTGTACTGCAGCAGTACAAGCAATTGAACCGGGGCTAAAAAATAATTGGGCTAGCTAGTACACCCAATGGGCTGTTTGAGCCAGTTAATTTTTTTGATTGGGCTGAATTCCTTAGGGCCCAAAATGGCCTTAGAGTATTCACTAATAAATATACAAAATTTAATTAAGTGAATGGACTGGGTCTAAAAACAATTGGGCTAGCTAGTACACACAATGGGCTGTTTGAGCCAGGTAATTTTTTTAATTGGGCTCAATTTCTTAGGGCCCAAAATGGCCCTTGAACTTTGTACTGCAGCAGTACAAACAATTCAGCTGGGGCTGAAAACAATTGGGCTAGCTAGTACACCCAATGGGCTGTTTGAGCCAGGTAAGTTTTTTGATTGGGCTCAATTCCTTAGGGCCCAAAACAGCCCTTGAACTTTGTACTGCAGCCAGTACAAACAATTCAGCTGGGGCTAAAAACAATTGGGCTAGCTAGAACACCCAATGGGCTGTTTGAGCTAGGTCATTTTTTTGATTGGGCTCAATTCCTTAGGGCCCAAAATGGCCCTTGAACTTTGTACTGCAGCAGTACAAGCAATTGAACTGGGGCTAAAAAATAATTGGGCTAGCTAGTACACCCAATGGGCTGTTTGAGCCAGTTAATTTTTTTGATTGGGCTGAATTCCTTAGGGCCCAAAATGGCCTTAGAGTATTCACTAATAAATATACAAAATTTAATTAAGTGAATGGACTGGGTCTAAAAACAATTGGGCTAGCTAGTACACCTTATGGGCTGTTTGAGCCAGTTAATTTTTTTGATTGGGCTCAATTTCTTAGGGCCCAAAATGGCCTTAGCGTATTCACTAATATACAAAATTTAGTTAAGTGAATGGACGGGTCTAAAAACAATTAGGCTAGCTAGTACACCTAATGAGCTGTTTGAGCAAGGTAATTTTTTTGATTGGGCTCTATTCTTTAGGACTCAAAATGGCCCTTGAACTTTGTACTGCAGCAGTACAAACAATTGAGCTGGTGCTAAAAACAATTGGTCTAGCTAGTACACTCAATGGGCTGTTTGAGCCAGGTAATTGTTTTGATTGGGCTCAATTCCTTAGGACCCAAACTGGCCCTTGATGTTTGTACTGCAGCAGTACAAACAATTGAGCTGGGGCTAAAAACTATTGGGCTAGCTATAACACCCAATGGGCTATTTGAGCTAGGTCATTTTTTTGATTGGGCTTAACTTCTTAGGGCCCAAATGGTCCTTAGAGTAGTCACTATTAAATATACAAAATTTAATTAAGTGAATGGACTGGGTCTAAAAACAATTGAGCTAGCTAGTACACCCAATGGGTTGTTTGAGCCAGGTAATTTTTTTGATTGGGCTCAATTCCATAGGTCCCAAAATGGCCTTAGAGTATTCACTAATAAATATACAAAATTTAATTAAATGAACTGGGTCTAAAAACAGTTGGGCTATCTAGTACACCTAATAGGCTGTTTGAGCAAGGTAATTTTTGTGGTTGAGCTGAATTCCTTAGGGCCCAAAATTGCTCTTAAACTTTGTACTGCAGTAGTACAAACAATTGAGCTGGGGTAAAAAACTATTGGGCTAGCTAGTACACCCAAATGGCTGTTTGAGCTAGGTCATTTTTTTGTGGCTCAATTTCTTAAGGCCCAAATGGTCCATACAGTATGCCCTATAATTATAGTAAATTTACAAAATGAAGTGACTGGACTAGTGCTGAAAAAATGAGCTAGTTAGTACACCCAGTGGGCTGTTTGAGCCCAATTTTTTATTTTCAACTTTTGTACTACGTTAGTACAACTGTACTTTTCATTGAGCACTGCTGGTTTATTCAAAATAATTTTTATTTGAAAATTGTTGAAACTTTTATAAAGAATAAATAAACATTTGCAAATAAACATTTGCAAATAAACAAGTTTTGTGGGAGTAACAGTGTCTGTTTTTGTTGTTAGGTCACATTCTCATCCATTGGCCATCCCGGCATCGACAATAAGCAACATAATGAGCTGCAATTTCTTTTCTGGCACCACACAAGTTGTATCTATAAAATGGTTGTTTGATGCTTATGATCAAGCCATTTGTTAATTTGTACTTTCACTGGAATCATGCTGAACTTGGTTTTATAAGGGGTATTAACTGCAGGTCCTACTGTAGGTGTGACAATGTCAGTCTGACCCACATTCAAGCACACAATCAGTGGAACCTTTAGCAGTGAAATGAATGTCACTCCATCACACAAATTATCCGACCTTTAAATTAGAATTTAATAATTGCTCAAAATGGCAAAAGTGTAAAGTATAGGCATAGATACACAATCCTGTCCAAGTGCTATACTCTCCAATTCATTGTCTAGTGCAGCTTGCAATGCTGTTGCATTGTTTACACAGTCTGGTCCAACTGTTAAAAATGCTTGACTTCTTGTATGCTTAGAGCAGTTTGGTTCTGAACAACTGCATAACCATTCAAATTTAGTGTTCACAGCAGCAGAAGCCATTGTGTGTAAGTGAGAAAAACCTGTAAATTAAATTTGGGATTCTATTAAACATGTTTTATTACATAATAAGACATTATGCAAATAACACTTGCAGTTATATATCTTGAGGTCTGGATTGGTCTAATGTTTTTTTAAGACTTGCACACTGCGACATAATCAAGATGGCTTTTTTTTGTAAGCTTGTATTAGGTTAGCTTCATTGCAAAAGTTTGTAACCATCACAGAAAAGGAGTTCCCTGTGGCTTCCCAATTTGTGCAGTTATTTAACTCATTACTATCCTTGTATGTAAAGCAGAATAATGAAAATAATGACTTGAATCCACATGTATTTTTACACTGACACTTGAATTTCTTGGAAAATAAACTGGTTTCAAATTATTTCCATTCTTGAGAATCTTTACAGATTCACCTTTGTCTGAAAATTTGTGATTAGGACTGAAGTATGTTCTCTTCTGTTTTTTTTTTACATGTTTCTTTTTTTGCTAGCTTCAACCACTTGAAATTGAGCATGCATTTCTTCAGCAAAATGTACTCTTTTCTCCTGCTTCTTTTTATTCTTGCTCAATTGAGAATGGTGAACATACTCCACTTCAGTAACTGCCACCTTCATCTGGTTCATGACTTTTTTGTTTGCCACAGATAAGACAGGCTACTTTCTGCGATATCCTTCTTCATCTACATTGTTTCTTTTGTTACAAATAAGGTGCACTGCCTTATTGCAGACACTGCAAACATGTGCACAACCTACTTTTCTACCACACATATTTTCTCTTCATGATCATCTCCAATACGGGCACATGTAGTTGCAGCACTGGATTCAGAAAGCATGTACATTGTAGAAACTTGTGTATTTTTTCTTGATCATTTTTGCTTCTTGCTGCTTTAAGTTTTAGCATGCCATCCAAATTTTTATAAAATCAAGTTAGAAATACATCAGGATGTGTTGGAAGGTTGACATAAGAAAATATGTCTTTTCACAAAGTGGTGGTGTGATTCAACTTCACTGTTTGAGACCCAAGTTAAAGCCATTCCATAGTGTGGTGCCATAATGGCAGTCACTAATGGTAGGTTGGTTAAGATAATATCTTTTAGTGCCTTTGTAAGTTGTGGCGAATAGAATGGATTGGGTTCTTCATCATTAGTTGTTTCCATAGCCGATGAGATGATCTCATTTGACACGCTAATTATTTTGTCTGCCATTTCAGAAAAAGCATTCTGCAAATGCTGTTCTTGAAAAGCACCTCCTTCCTCATCTGCCATTAGATCTTCGCAAACCATCTCAGAGTTTTCAGTTTCTTCAAGAATTTCTGTGGCCTGAGCTTCATCCATTGCAACAAATGCCTTCAATGTGGCTAGTGCTTCTTGCTGAACTGTAATACTCAGACAATGCCAAAATGCACAACTTCCCAAAAAGTCTCTTCATTTCTTGGATGTTTGTTAGAGTAATGAAATGACTTGTTGTATGCACGAAGAATTTTTTAACAGCACGGTTGGAGGTGGCAAAGGACTGCAGTTTTGAAATTACCTTTATGACATGAACACAGTCAATCTGTAACCAAACCTTTGGCTAAAAGGCATAATTAGTTCCTTGGAGGACCATGTAAGTCACATAAATACCTCCGAAGAGATAACCCATTGATCACAGCTGAACTGGTCTGAATTATTGCTAAGCTATTGTCAGTTACAACAATGAATGGTAGGATGTTGACATCCCTTAGCCACATTTGCAACCAGTAAGTAATTGCAGGTGTGTGGTGCCTTCCACTCAACATTTGAAATATGGGACCACCATTCACAGCTCCCACATAATAGAAGACTGGAGACTTTGGTACCATCCTGGTTTGATGGAGCATGGACAATATTTCCCATAGCATCTATATGAAGGATGGTGTGTTGTCGTTCACCATACTTTCAAAATAAATCAACTTGAGCTTCAGTCCAGAAATGAAAAAAATACTTCTCTTTTCCAAAGTCATGTACATAGTTGGGTATAACAGACTTTACTGCTTCTATGCTCTTATAAAAATCTGTGTCAAAGTCTTTCGCTGTCCTGCTTTTCTTGAAAAGCTTTCCGAATCACATCAGCTGATGGCAGATTGGAAGGGACTTCATCATCAGAATGTGTGATGACCCAGTTTTGCTCCTTCTGAGAGCAAGACTAAATCTCCTGTTGTCTGCTACGCTGCTATAGTTGGCTGCACGACAGATGACAGGTAGGCCAGTAAGGGTCACTGTCAACCCCCAGGTGGAGCAGCCTGGGTGGCGCCATTATATACTGGGCAGTGTGTTGACCCCTGAATATAGAGGAAGATGTGTTGTTTGCTTGTGGGTGGCCAAGATGGCCACCATCATCACTGGAATTATCATTCTTTGCGTTTTGTTCTTGGATTTGTTTTATTCCCTGCTGGACCAATTGTCCAGCAGAAGAGTTCATATTAATAGTGTTTATTACTCTGGCTTATAATTGAATACTTTATTCTTTTATTTAATATCACACACTGGTGTCCGTGTTGTTTATTGGGAAAGTCACCGCAGGGAGCTTGGGGGTTTCCGGTGGGAGAACACCGGCAATGCACCGTCCTGTTTCCGTCATTTTTGGCCTGTGCTTTGCACGTGGTATCCACTGTAAGATGCATCGGGGATTTACCGTGGATTCTCTGGTTCGGTCGGTGGCAATTCACCATTGACTCAAGGGAGGAACTTTTGACCGGCATTACCCTGAACCACTGATTGTAACAACTGCACTGGTTTTACCAGTGTACAGTTGTTTCACTAGGTCTCTTCTTGATCTTCTGAGGAGCCGTTTTTATGATATGAATCACAAACACTGTTGTGTCCTTGGCAGGTTTTTTTCAATAAAACCTTTTAAATCGGCAAAACATTCTTTGCAAGACCCAGTAAATGTACAGTAATGTAATGAGTTCATTGAAACCTGAATGGTGTTATTTTTTAAAGTAAAAGCACACTTTATTGGCATCTGTTCATTTGCCAGCCTTCATTTAAGTTTGTCAAATGATGGCTGATACTCAGGTTTCATAAGTTCCCACTTTTTTTGAAAGTGACAACTGATACTCTTGGTCAAATTCCATTTCTTTGTCACATTCATCACTTGATTTCTCATCATCTGTTTGTATCTATTCCTATTTCCAACATCCTGATATTGTTACTCTATAACCAATTTATATTCACTAATGGTAACATTTGAACCATCATGCAAATCAATTTTTTCGTTTGCAGGTAGACAAAAACTACTTGTCTAATGCAAAAAGGAAAATATGAAGGAAACTATGTGTGGGAACCTTTCTAAAATACACTGTGTATACAGTGTATTTGAGAAAGGTTCCCACAGAAAAATGTGGGAACCTTTCTAAATACACGGTGTATTTTAGAAAGGTTCCCACACATTTTCCTAGAAATCTCATGCAACAGGAAATGAGTCATAATGTCAAAAAATTTAGAGCCATATATATAGGTGCCCAGTTAATAGTTTTTATTTTATTTTAAAAGTTTGCAATCATCAGTAAGTTGGGAATGTTTTTATCTTAATGTTAGTTTTATTGTGACAAAATGGCTCCTCCTTCAAGAGTATGGAATCAGCTAGGTGTGAACTATGTTGAGCAAGTTGATACTTTTATAAAAATTGTGCTTCAAAATCAATCAGATTTTAAAAATAATGGGTCATGGTTCTTGCCAGCACCATCTCACCAGTGCTGGAATGATATTAGTATCTTTGTGTCTGGACATCCTCTATGTGGCAAACGTCCCGAGATAGCTGGAAAGTGGTTTTACAATCAGGTTTTGTGTAACAGACGAGGAGTTGCCACAAAACTGAAACAACACCTTGGCTTGTCGGTGAGTACTTTTAAGCATTAAGTTATAACTGATGAATCCTATGAATTCACCTTACCAAAACCACTTTAAAATATTTTGGCAAAGCTAAAATTTTCCACATGGACAAATTTACAGTTTTTGCATTAGACAAGTAGTTTTTGTCACACTGCAAAAGAAAAAAATGATTTGCATGATGGTTCAAATGTTACCATTAGTGTAAATAAATTGGTTATAGAGAGTACCAAATTATTATTATTCCAGATACAAACAGATGATGAGAAATCAAGTGATGAATGTGACGAAGAAATGGAGTTTGACAAAGAGTATCAGTTGTCACTTTCAAAAAAAGAGTGGGAACTTATGAAACCTGAGTATCACCCATCTCTTGGCAGATTTCGATTGAAGGCTGGCAAATGGACAGATGCCATTGCAAATGCTATTGCAAAACAAACATCAATAAAGTGTGCTTTTACTTTAAAAAATAACACCATTCAGGTTTCAATGAACTCATTACATTACTGTACATTTACTGGGTCTTGCAAAGAATGTTTTGCCAATTTAAAAGGTTTTATTGAAAAAAAACCTGCCAAGGACACAACAGTAGTGCCTGTTACTTTAATTGTCACTAGTGGTTGTGATTCATATCATAAAAAAACGGCCTCTCAGAGGATCAAGAAGAGACCTAGTGAAGCAACTGTACACTGGTAAAACCAGTGCAGTTGTTACCAGAAACATCATGGCATCTGATTTCATGCATTTTGATGAAGTCCCTTCCAATCTGCCATCGGCTGATGTGATTCGGAAAGCTTTCCAAGAAAAGCGGGACAGCGAAAGACTTGACACAGATTTTTATAAGAGCATAGAAGCAGTAAAGTCTGTTATACCCGACTATGTACATGACTTTGGAAAAGAGAAGTTTTTTCTTCATTTCTGGACTGGAGCTCAAGTTGATTTATTTCGAAAGTATGGTGAACGACAACACACATTCCTTCATATAGATGCCACGGGAAATATTGTCCATGCTCCATCAAACCAGGATGGTACCAAGTCTCCAGTCTTCTATTATGTGGGAACTGTGAATGGTGTTCCCATGTTTCAAATGTTGAGTGGAAGACACCACACACCTGCGATTACTTACTGGTTGCAAATGTGGCTAAGGGATGTCAACATCCTACCATTCATCGTTGTAACTGACAATAGCTTAGCATTAATTCAGGCCAGTTCAGCTGCATTTAATGGGTTATCTCTTCGGAGGTATTTATGTGATTTTTACATGGTTCTACGAGACACTAATTATGCCTTTTTGCCAAAGGTTTGGTTACGAATTGACTGTGTTCATGTCGTAAAGCTAATTTCAAAACTGCAGTTCTTTGCCACCTCCAACCGTGCTGTTAAAAAATTCTACATGCATGCAACATGTCAATTCATTACTCTAACAAACATCCAAGAAATGAAGAGACTTTTTGGGAAGTTGTGCATTTTGGCATTGTCTGAGTATTACAGTTCAGCAAGCAGAGAAGCACTAGCCACATTGAAGGCATTTGTTGCAATGGATGAAGCTCAGGCAACAGATATTCTTGAAGAAACTGAAAACTCTGAGATGGTCTGTGAAGATCTAATGGCAGATGTGGAAGGAGGTGCTTTTCAAGAACAGCATTTGCAGAATGCTTTTTCTGAGATGGCAGACAAAATAATTAGCATGTCAAATGAGATCATCTCATCGGCTATGGAAACAACTAATGATGAAGAACCCAATCCATTCTATTCACCACAACTTCCAAAGGCACTAAAAGATATTATCTTCACCAAGCTACCATTAGTGACAGCCATTATGGCACCACACTATGGAATGGCTTTAACACGGGTCTCAAACAGTGAAGTTGAATCACACCACCGCTTTGTGAAAAGACAGATATTTTCTGATGTCAACCTTCCAACACATCCTGATGTATTTCTAACTCGATTTTATAGAAATTTGGATGGCATGCTAAAACTTGAAGCAGCAAAAAGCAAAAATGAACAAGAAACAAATGCACAAGTTTCTACAATGTACATGCTTTCTAAATCCAGTGCTGCAACTACATGTGCCAGAATTGGAGATGATCATGAAGCTGGGCACAGACAACAGGAAGATGAGGTTCATTATGAACAGCAGGTACAGCATGACATTCTGCAAACTTTCAGTGGTGATGGTTCAGCACAGTCAGAAGAAATATGTGCAGTTTGTGGTAGAGAAGTAGGTGGTGCACATGTTTACAGTGTCTGCAATAAGGCTGTGCACCTTATTTGTGGCATCAGAAACAATGAAGATGAAGAAGGATATGGGCAGAAAGTAGTCTGTCTTATCTGTGGCAAACAAAAAAGTCATGAACCAGATGAAGGTGGCAGAGTTACTGAAGTGGAGCATGTTCACCATTCTCAAATGAGCAAGAGTAAAAAGAAGCAGGAAAAAAGAGTACATTTTTCTGAAGAAATGCATACTCAACTTCAAGTGGTTGAAGACTGGATGGGGCTAGCAAAAAAAGAAACATCTAAAAAAACACAGAAGAGAACATACTTCAGTCCTAGTCACGAATTTTCTGACAAAGGTGAATCTGTAAAGATTCTCAAGAATGGAAATAAGTTGAAACCAGTTCGTTTTCCAGGAAATACAAGTGTCAGTCTAAAGAATACATGTGGATTCGACTCATTATTTTCATTATTCTGCTGTGCATACAAGGATAGCAATGAGTTAAATAACTGCACAAATTGGGAAGCCACAGGGAACTCCTTTTCTGCAATGGTTACAAACTTTTGCAATGAAGCTAACCTAATACAAGCTTACAAAAAAAGAGCCATCTTGATTATGTCGCAGTGTGCAAGTCTTGGGAAAACATCAGAGACCAATCCAGACCTCAAGATATATGACTGCAAGTGTTATTTGCATAATGTCTTATTATGTAATAAAACATGTTTCATAGAATCCCAAATTTAATTTGCAGGTTTTTCTCCCTTACACACAACGGCTTCTGCTGTTGTGAACACTAAGTTTGAATGGTTACGCAGTTGTTCAGAACCAAACTGCCCTGAGCAGACAAGAAGTCAAGCATTTTTAACAGTTGGACCAGACTGTGTAAACAATGCAACAACATTGCAAGCAGCACTAGACAATGAATTGGAGAGTAGAGCACTTGGACAGGAATGTGGCATGCGTCGTGCACAAACATTGGATTCCAAATCAGCACTTGTGTATCTATGCCTATACTTTATACTTTTGTCATCTTTACCAATTATTTATTAAATTCTAATTTGAAGGTTGGATAATTTGTGTGATGGAGTGCCATTCATTTCACTGCTAAAGGTTCCACCAGTTGTGTGCTTGAATGTGGGTCAGACTGACATTGTCACACCTACAGTAGGACCTGCAGTTGACACCCCTTATAAAACCAAGTTGAGCATGATTCCAGTGAAAGTACAAATTAACAAATCAGTGTAAGTAAAAATTATTTCTAATATTAAAAATAGCTTGATCATAAGCATCAAACAACCATTTTATAGATACAACTTGCGTGGTGCCATAGAAGAAATTGCAGCTCATTATGTTGCTTATTGTCGACGCCGGGATGGCCAATGGATGAGAATGGATGACCTAACAGCAAAAGCAGACACTGTTACTCCCACAAAACTTGTTTATTTGCGAATGTTTATTTATTCTTTATAAAAAAAGTTTCAACAATTTTCAAATAAAAATTATTTTGGATAAACCAGCAGTGCTCAATGAAAAGCACTTTAGTATAAAAAATACTTTAAAATGTAAACAGTTGTACTAATGCAGTGCAAAAGTTGAAAATAAAAAATTAGGCTCAAACAGCCCACTGGGTGTACTAACTAGCTCATTTTTTCAGCACTAGTCCAGTCACTTCATTTCGTAAATTTACTATAATTATAGGGCATAATGTAGGGACCATTTTGGCCTTAAGAAATTGAGCCCAATCAAAAAAATTACCTTGCTCAAACAGCTTATTAGGTGTACTAGATAGACCTCTTTTTAGACCCAGTCCATTCACTTAATTAAATTTTGTATATTTAATAGTGACTACTCTAAGGACCAGTTGTGCCCTAAGAAGTTAAGCCCAATCAAAAAAATGACCTAGCTCAAACAACCCATGGGGTGTTCTAGCTAGCCCAAATGTTTTCAGCCCCAGTACGTTCACTTAATTAAATTTTGTATATTTAAGTGACTACTCTAAGGACCATTTGGGCCCTAAGAAGTTAAGCCTAATCAAAAAAATTATCTGGCTGAAACAGCCCATTGAGTGTACTAGCTAGCCCAATTGTTTTTAGCACCAGCTCAATTGCTTGTACTGCTGCAGTACAAACTTCAAGGGCCAGTGTGGGTCCTAAGAAATTGAGCCCAATCAAAAAAATGACCTAGCTCAAACAGCCCATTGGGTGTTCTAGCTAGCCCAATTGTTTTTAGCCCCAGCTCAATTGTTTGTACTGCTGCAGTACAAAGTTCAAGGGCTGTTTTGGGCCCTAAGGAATTGAGCCCAATCAAAAAAATTACCTTGCTCAAACAGCCCATTAGGTGTACTAGCTAGCCCAATTGTTTTTAGACCCAGTCCATTCACTTAATTAAATTTTGTATATTTATTAGTGAATACTCTAAGGCCATTTTGGGCCCTAAGGAATTCAGCCCAATCAAAAAAATTAACTGGCTCAAACAGCCCATTGGGTGTACTAGCTAGCCCAATTATTTTTTAGCCCCGGTTCAATTGCTTGTACTGCTGCAGTACAATGTTCAAGGGCCGTTTTGGGCCCTAAGGACTAGAGCCCAATCAAAAAAATGACCTAGCTCAAACAGCCCATTGGGTGTTCTAGCTAGCCCAATTATTTTTAGCCCCAGCTCAATTGTTTGTACTGCTGCAGTACAAAGTTCAAGGGCTGTTTTGGGCCCTAAGGAATTGAGCCCAATCAAAAAAATTACCTTCCTCAAACAGCCCATTAGGTGTACTAGCTAGCCCAATTGTTTTTAGACCCAGTCCATTCACTTAATTAAATTTTGTATATTTATTAGTGAATACTCTAAGGCCATTTTGGGCCCTAAGGAATTCAGCCCAATCAAAAAAATTAACTGGCTCAAACAGCCCATTGGGTGTACTAGCTAGCCCAATTATTTTTTAGCCCCGGTTCAATTGCTTGTACTGCTGCAGTACAAAGTTCAAGGGCCATTTTGGGCCCTAAGGAATTCAGCCCAATCAAAAAAATTAACTGGCTCAAACAGCCCATTGGGTGTACTAGCTAGCCCAATTATTTTTTAGCCCCGGTTCAATTGCTTGTACTGCTGCAGTACAAAGTTCAAGGGCCGTTTTGGGCCCTAAGGAATTGAGCCCAATCAAAAAAATGACCTAGCTCAAACAGCCCATTGGGTGTTCTAGCTAGCCCAATTGTTTTTAGCCCCAGCTCAATTGTTTGTACTGCTGCAGTACAAAGTTCAAGGGCTGTTTTGGGCCCTAAGGAATTGAGCCCAATCAAAAAAATTACCTTGCTCAAACAGCCCATTAGGTGTACTAGCTAGCCCAATTGTTTTTAGACCCAGTCCATTCACTTAATTAAATTTTGTATATTTATTAGTGAATACTCTAAGGCCATTTTGGGCCCTAAGGAATTCAGCCCAATCAAAAAAATTAACTGGCTCAAACAGCCCATTGGGTGTACTAGCTAGCCCAATTATTTTTTACCCCGGTTCAATTGCTTGTACTGCTGCAGTACAAAGTTCAAGGGCTGTTTTGGGCCCTAAGGAATTGAGCCCAATCAAAAAACTTACCTGGCTCAAACAGCCCATTGGGTGTACTAGCTAGCCCAATTGTTTTTAGCCCCAGCTTAATTGTTTGTACTGCTGCAGTACAAAGTTCAAGGGCCATTTTGGGCCCTAAGAAATTGAGCCCAATTAAAAAAATTACCTGGCTCAAACAGCCCATTGTGTGTACTAGCTAACCCAATTGTTTTCAGCCCTAGCTCATTCATTTGTACTGCTGCCTGTGAAGTTGGCAGTACATTTTTCAAAGACCATTTTACCGTGTTAGGAATGTGGCCCATTCGCTAAATGTGGCTGGCTCAATCAGCCCATTCAATTGTCTTTCTAGCCCAATTGCGTCCTGCTCTGGCCCATTCATTTGTACTGCCAACTTCACAGACGCAAATTGCACGCCATATACCACATCTTAAAAGTGTCATCACACCAATAATAATAAGAAGAAGACGTGCTTCTCTCAATGGTCATTCTTACCCCCATTTCATCTTTTTTAAGCACTAAATTGTACACACATTCGAATTTAACACACCCTCATCCTCTATTTTCTTCCTTATTTTCCATCAACTTCAGTGTTATTAATACCCGAAAAAAGAAATTTGTACAATTGTTGACAACTGAAACCCACTAACATAAAATCAACTTAAAAAAGAAAAGTTAAAACCTTTTTTTTTTTTTTTTTGAATAGCCATTTCACACCTAAAAGTGTTGTTTGAAAGCGTCAACAATTGTCTTTTTCTCTTTTATTATGACATTTTTGTATGGCATGTCGGGTATCTCACAAAGTGACTCAGGTGATCCTCATTTGACACAAAATATCCTTAAAATCAAGCTCCACACCTTCTTTCAAATTTATGACACTTTCTCATTTTAAACAATCAATTTCCCTGACTTTCCATATCCATTTTTGCTTCATTTGTTCGACTAATTGCAATCATATTTTTGCTTTGCAATACGTAGTCGAATCATCAGTAAAATTAAAAAATGCACAAAATATGTCAGTTCAACTACTGGCCGGTATACCACAGCATTATGGATTTTTTTTACGTAAGTGCAGCGCAAACCTACTTAGGGGCGCCAATAATACTGTTAATACATGTCTGGCACTGTTTACATCACTAAAGTGACATTCTATTTTTTATGCATGATGTTGCATGCAATCACCCTAAATATGAACTTTCCATTGCAATAGGTTCATCATATGAGCGTGCAAATAATTTTGACACATCACAAATTATATAAAAACTAGTGGGCTAACCCGTCATAAATGACGGGAGCAAAATTCACAGGAATTTCTTTTCCTCCGCCCTTTTATGACCTCAGACCAAGTAACAAACCAATTAGAAAATGAAAAGGGCGGAGCATTTGACATCAGACCAAGTAACAAACCAATTAGAAATTGAAAAGGGTGGAGCATTTTGACATCAGAGCAAGTAACAAACCAATTAGAAATTAATTACATTCGTAAAAAGGCAGAGCAAAAGAAATTCTAATGCTGGGCACATTTGCCTCTGATAAATTCTAGTTTAATATTGCTACTAGTATCCCCTCCCCTTTTGTTGTGTGTTCCTTTTTTTACTTCATTCATTTCAATTTCAGTTTCCCCTCTCCCTTTTTTCCCCTCTACACTTTCCAACCATTTCCCCTCTCAAATTTAATATCAGGGGGTTCTTGGATGGAACGAGTGCAACTTATAGTTGTCCTTGAAAAAAAGCAGTTCATTTAAATTTATATAAATTCTGATGTGGTTATTAATTTTTGTCCTTGTTTGCACAGTGTTACACATACAGGGAAAGAAAGGTATATATATATATATATATATATATATATATATATATATATATATATATATATATATATATATATATATATATATATATATATATATATATATTCCTCACTAATTCACCCAAAGGTGTTGCTCAGTCATCTCAGATATTAATTTAAAAAATTACAACACAACTAGAAGATAAAGAATACTCTAACTTTCTTTGTTTTTAAATCAGGCCATAATTTTTGGAGAATTGGCCCTTCAAAGTTTCACTGTTTTGCTGAAAATGATGTAAATGTAAAAAATGCTAACTCCGAAACTACTAAAGATATAACAATGGTTGATAGCTGAAAATAAACGGCTTAATAGTGAGAAGAAAAGAGTACCTAATCATCTTTTCAAAATTTTAAAATTTAGGGTGTCAAATTACACGTTCAATTTTTAGCATTTTGGTCAAATTTGAACCCGCTTTAGGCCGTGTTGAGGTCAAAGGTCAGGGTTCATATTTTTTGCAGTTATGCACTTGGGTCTACTCTAGTGTGATGGACCTTTTTCCGTTAGTAGAATCTGCTCTTTTTGGTTAATACGAGCGAGTTTGCACTCGTATTGATAGTGGTTGGCTAGGTCACTAATTCTACTGGCTCGGGAGGACTAGACCAATATAACGTCTATTTTATCTCCTCACTAGTCTCTGGCAAAAGACTTCACAGTCTTGAGGATCTTTAATCTCTGTATCTCTCGGACTTTCGTCCGTAAATCTGCCCTAAGAATCGTGTAAAAATATACTCACTTGTACGTTGCAGGTTTGCACTTGTTGGGACCTTTTTGATGTATCCAAAGTAGGTGAAGAACTGCAAATGATGAATTCACAATCGCGGAATTTTAAGTCTCGAATAATTAACACCACTGGTTGAGTTAAATATAAAAGTGTAGATTTATTTCGGTACAATCCTAAAACTGGTTATACACAACACATAGAAATATAATTTTGGAAAATAGTAAAAAGAAAAGAACCTAGCCAAAATCGGGCATAGGTTCGGTATATTAAAAAGAAGCTCTTGAGCACATAAAAATGGCCCTTTATGAGGGGGAATGAGGGGGAACGAAAAGGTCAGATTGTTATCTTAACACATATGATATCTGGGTCACTTGGTACCAAAAGTACCGAGTGGCCCAGAAGTTACACAAAGTACAGGGTGACGCAAAAAAACCCCAAGAACGAAAAACGCTACACCGCGAGAATAGCGGCGGGCCCCAAACGTCTCACTAGTGTGTTCCACTATTACTTTCATTGAACTATGACTGCAACATAATAAACAAATTAGCCTAAACTTCGAAAAAACCAATTTGGGTGACCTTTGACCCCAATTTTTGTCCTGTGGTGGTCCACCTACAAAAAACTAATTATGCTATGTGAAAGTTCGTTACATTTCCTTTCCAGTGATGTAAAAACCATAGATGACATTTTACAGGTGAAGTGACAATTTTTCAAAGTTTGGAAAATATTTTTACCTTTTTTATATAAACTGTAACATAAAACAAGTGCATTAAACATATGCAAATTCAAAAACATGTATATTACATAGGCTATAATGCAATAAACAATCATTTCAATTTTTAATTTATAAATTTTCAATTGGTCACTTTTCATATACAATACATTCATACCTGTACATGTATTGTGTATGCACATGTATTATACATAATATACATACACTGCATACACAACATTACACATGGCTTATATATTTTAGTGACTTTCACAAGTATATGTATTACTATATAAAAATGGGTTCTCTCCACCTATACCTTTTAAAAAAAGTGACCAATTGAAAGTTTATACAGTAAAAACATTGCTGTATTGTATTATATCCTATGTAATCTACAGATTTTTTAATTTGCATATGTTTAATGCACATTTTTTGTTACAACTTATATTAAAAGTTAAAAATATTTTTCAAACTTTGAAAAATTGTCACTTCTTCACCTGTAAAATGTCATCTATGATTTTTAGTTCACTGGATAGGAAATATAATGAACTTTCACATAGCATAATTAGTTTTTTTGTAGGTAGACCGCCACAGGGCGAAAATCGGGGTCAAAAGTTACCCAAATTGGTTTTTTCAAAGTTTTGGCTAATTTTTTTATTATGTTGCAATCATAGTTCAATCAAAATAATTGTGCCACATACTAGAGTAGACCCAAGTGCATAACTGCAAAAAAATATGAACCCTAATCTTTGAACTCAACACGGCCTAAAGCGGGTTCAAATTTGACCAAAATGCTAAAAATTGAATGTGTAATTTGACACCCTAAATTTTAAAATAACGAAAAGATGATTAAGTACTCTTTTCTTCCCACAGTTAAGGTGTTTATTTTGAGCTATCAACCATTTTTCTATCTGTATTAGTTTTGGAGTTAGCATTTTTTGAATTTACATCATTTTCAGCAAAACAGTGAAACTTCAAAGAGCCAATTCTCCAAAAATTATGGCCCGATTTAAAAACAATAAAAGTTATAGTATTTTTTTATGTTCTAGTTGTGCTATGATTTTTTACATTAACATCTGTGATGATCAAGCAACAAAATTTGAACTTTCGGGTGAATTAGTGAGGAATAGCTCATATATATATATATATATATATATATATAAACTTTATAAACTCATAAACTTTTAAAATTCATAAGGCATTCAAAGTTGTGGAATTGTGTCTTTTTGAAAATATTAAACGATCAAAATTGGCCCAATATTTTTTGTACAATTGGCATATGGGAAACAATATTGCTTTATATGATAATAAATTAAACCTGACAATGAAACTGATTATTTAATGTTATTTGCCATATGCTAGGCATGGTCATGTTTGCATAATAAAATGTGGGCTTTATATTTTATAATAAAGTAAATAACCATTGTTTAGTATTTAACACTAAGCTGCTATGTTTTATTATTTATTGACTTATTTTTTATAGGTTTAATCATTCTCATTGAAATGAACACAGTTCATTTAGAAGAAATCACTCATCTACAAGAAGAATTTCCTACTGAAGTGACTTATTTGAATGAAACTTCAATTGTCATTCTTCACGTAGTCATACCTTTCACTAGTCATGTTGCAATTAAAGGGGAAAACAACATAGATTTGTTAAATGGTTTGTGTGACATTTTTATATCATTGAATGCATGTGGAAGATTGTGTTGGAATAGACATTATCCATTTTAGGGTTTTAATTTTCTAGAAGGAAACCAGATGGTAAAATCAATTGTTGCACATGTGGAATTGTAGCTAAGTTAAACTAAAATAGGCTTTTAAAAGAAATTTTGAATTATTTTTCCAGGATTTAATTTATTTATTCAAGTCGTGGGTTGGTTAATTGGGGGAAATCTAAATTATTTTTATCTGAACATTGTTTTGTCATTCATTAAAAATAAAATTAAAAATATTAATATGCTTTATCAATTTTCTCATACTTATTTACATTTAAAAAGAAGAGATAAGTGACCTAAGTATATTTTTGTGCACTTTGGAAAAATTACAATTCAGTTATATAGATATAAATTATTCATTGTGTCACAGTAAAGAACAAGGAGACAATCCTAATGTTTTCCAACTTTTTCAATTAATGTGACAATCTATAGTAATACTTTAATCTATTATTGGATGTTTTGTAGCACATTGTAGGCTAATTTGGTTTGATTTGGGAAAATCCTATTATGTGAAATTAGTTATTTACATAGTAATGTACAAAGACCGAATCTACAATTTAAAAATTATTTTAATTTTTTTAATAGGAAAAAAAAATTCGCCATTTGCCACCACTAATTTTAGTGTGTTTCCTGCCAAATGATTACCCACAGCAATCAAAACCTTCATTCAAAGTTTCCTGCAAATGGCTTGGAAAATATGTGGTAAGTTTTTTTCACCTTTGTACTGTTTACAATGATTATTGTATACATTAGGAGTAAATTCTTAATGGATTTATTGAAATATTTAACATTAATATTTATAGTCCTGTTTTAATAATTACATGGCTTCATTCAGTTTTTTATTAGTTAGCTCTCAATAATGTTTCATTTTGTTAGCACTTATTATGTATCTAATTTAATATATATATTTTTAAAAAACTAGTTAACTGGGCTGTGTATTCATCTGGATACTATATGGAAAAAAAAATGTTGGCAACTGTGTGTTGCAAAAATAGATCCACTTCATTAAAACAGAGTTTTTAATGCAATTTAAAATCACAGAAATTGACTTGACCTTAGAACTCCTGGACCACCTGGTTTGGTTTTTTTAATATGTATGCATGCAAATTATTGGTGTGTTTTCATAGTGTTTTCTACAATTAGTGACTGCTGCAGGACCACATTCAGAGATACAGACAGACAAAAATTGCTCTGCTATAATGGTTTCAAATAAAATATTACAAAACAGAAGGAAGCAGCGTGCTAGATGGCAAAAATCAAAAAAAGATAAGAGTCAAAATGGAAGACTCATTGATTCAAGAGCATCTATCCGAAATTATTAGTCATAATTATAGGCATGTCCAAAGTCTGCTCTCTCATAAACATGTACAGTGCCTCATATGTTTTGAAGAAAAGCATGGCACTCAATGCTATGAGTGTGTTTGTCGGAACTGCATAAAACGCTGCATTGAAATAAAAATTGATGCTAATGATGAGTTATTCTGCCCTGTGGATACTTGCCATCATCCAATTGAGACCAACTTAATTATTCAACTCATTGGACTCGAAGTGTACTGCAACTACTTAACTGTTTTAAAAGCGAATTCTATCATCAAGTGTCCCAGGCAAACTTGCGGTTTACCACTGGCTGCTGACAGCTCAACAACAGTTAGTAATTTTCAATAAATTTTATTTTATATTTGGAAACTGATATGGTATTTGTGTTGATCACATGCTTCTTTAATTTTTAATCATTGTTTCCATTTTTCATAGGTAATCATCTGTAATGTTTGTCAGCTCACATTCTGCAAAAACTGCATGCTTCGAAGTAGCTTTGGGCACACATGTCAGGAAATTTCTACAGAAGCTGAAACAGCATGCTGGTTAGAAAAAAATTCAAAATCATGCCCAGCCTGCAAGGCAAATACAGAAAAAACTGGTGGCTGCAATAAAATAGACTGCTGGAACTGCAGCACTAAGTGGTGCTGGCTGTGCAATAAAAAATTACCAAAAGAGAATCCATACTCTCATTATAATTCAGATGCAAAGTCAGGGTGTGCTGGGCTTCTTCACTATGGCCGAGAAGATGGATTTGATAGAGAGCAAGGAAATGCAGGACTTGCATATGCAGGACTTCCCTATGAAGATGACTTTGATTATGGACATGTTGCTGATCATAACATCTTGCTACGATATCGCCATGGGGATGAGTACCGTTACATGGCTTTTAGAATAGGATAGAATAAATACAACAGTTCTTAATATGTTTGAGGTTGTACCTCCATGTTTTGAACTGTATTGTATGTTTGTTTATGACAACATATTTTTTGTCTAAAGTAAAAAATGAAACAATATTTGGTTTGTTATGTAACAGTCTTCCTTGTTTTATTATTTTTAGTTTTAAGACATTTGCTTACCATTTTGTTTTATTCAGTATGCAGTTGCTAGTTGATATTAGGTTAATATAATTTTTACATAGGCTAAATACAACAGTTCATAATATGTTTGAGGTTGTACCTCCATGTTTTGAACTGTATTGTATGTTTATTCATGACAATGTATGTTTTTTTAAAGTAAAATATAAAACATTTTTTTGTTTGTTTATGTAAGTCTTCAATGTTTTTGTTAATCTTTAGTTTTAAGACATTTGCTTGCCATTTTTTTTATTTATTAGGCAGTTGCTAATTGATATTTTTAAGGGAAAATTAATAGTACTTTATATAAAGTATTTAAATATACTAATCAAGATATGTTAAGACATTGTTGTTAATATTCATCATCTTAAGGTTAAATTTGATAATTATATTTTCTTGCTTAAGGTTTACTTAAAAATAAATATTTTAGTCATTTTTGTGTTGTTTTTGTTGTGAGCAATTGTATTTTAAAAACTATTTTAACAATTGAGATATTTTTATTGATTTATGCTAGTTATGTACTGCTATGAAACCCAGTATACACTGGTAAGATGGCCTTTTAATTTTGTCAGCATTAAAATTATAGCAAAAATGTATACATGCATGCATCTCTTACCATTTGCACCAAAAAGTAATGAGCTGTGGTTTGCTTTGTGGTTGGCCAGATTTATTCTCATTTTAATAACATGCATACATATCTCATGTAACAATGTGTACATGCACACATGTTTATCTGCATGCAAATATGTGCACACCTGATTAATGTGCAGCCACTTGCATATATGTCTGTATATGTGTGCACATGTGTATATGCATGTAAATGCATGTGCATGTGTGCATATGAATATAAATGTGCATATGTGTATGTTGATGTGTACAGTGTAAATGTGCATGCATGTGTACATGTGCATACACATGTGTGCACATGTGTACATGTGCATATGCATGTGTGCACATGTGCATATGCATGTGTGCACTGTGCACATGTGCATATGCATGTGTGCACTGTGCACATGTGCATATGCATGTGTGCACTGTGCACATGTGTACATGTGTATATGCATGTGTGTATGTGTATACATATGGGCATATGTATGTTCAATGTTGTTCATGTGAGTACACAACAACAATGTGAAACGACATCATGGCTGCCAGACCAGCTGTTCTTAGTGACCCCACTCTAAATTTTTATGTATTCCACCCTTCTATATATTTTAGGTTAAATTGGCATGTTGCTGGCTCTTAGACTAAAGGCAATGGAGGTTCATAGGGTTTTTCGATTCTCTTGTTTTGTAAATTAAACTACATAATGGAAAGAAATTGCAACTTTTATTGCTTTAGAAAAGTAATGACAAGTTCAGCTATTTCTCCTATGAAAATAAATACAGTATCAGCTACTTACTAATACCTAGTACACATCTGATAATTTAATTGCATTTAACTAATAGTGTTCTACAGAGCCCTGTGAAGGGCAAACAAACAATATGTTGAATTCAATTTATTCAGTTAATAATCTGAAAATATTGAGTTAATACTTAAATATAATATATAAACTATTAACAAAATATTTTAGTATTTCATTTTAAAATAATAATAAAGTTAATTTTTATTTGGTTCATGTCCTTAACTGGATTCTGTATAATTCACCTACACATTTAATTTGAATTCATTTAACAAATGTGTGTACACAGTATTAGACAGGAACTGGAAGTGAGGCTGTACTACATTTAACAATTAAAATGATTTTCACATTTTATATAAAAGTCATTTTGTGCAAATTAATGTTTTATTTGAGTAGAAGCAAAAATCCAAACCATGAAGTGAACAAACATTAAAAACCAAAAAAATGTTACTTACAGCAATAAAATTGCAACTTTATGTAACACTTTGGATGCATTTGACATAGTTATCAAGTAGATTGATTACAATAAGCATGTAAGAAACATTTAGAAAAGGAAAAATTTACAAATCAATGTAATGCATTGAACACTGGCTAAACATGTCAAAAGTGTACATTATTTAGTGAATTACCAATTAAAACATGGAAAAAATTTACCAATTAATATTATAGTTGCTAAGTGTCAAAGCAATCTAGTGTTTCAGCTGATTACCAATATAAACATGAAATAACTAAACAAAATTAACATGTCATTCAGGAAATGACTGCAATATACTTTGTCAGTGAATTACTAATTCAAACAAAAAAACAAAGTTAACAATAAAATAACATTCAGTAGTTCTTAAATGTGAGAGCAGTCTACATTGTTTTTCAGTGTATCACATATTCAAACAAAAACATTCAAACAATTATTATGAAAAAGAACATTCAGTAATTACTAAGTGTGACAGTAATTCACATTTTCTTCTGTGAATAACTATTTCAAATAAAATCACCAATAAAAGTGGCATTTAGTAATTAATAAGAGTGATAAGTCTAGATTGTTTTTAGAAAATTACCAACTCAAACAGAAAAACATCCTAATGAAATTTACAATGAAATGGGCATTCAGTAATCACTAATGTTACAGCAGTTTAACAAAATCAAACATGAAACAAGAAAATCAAATGAATGTTAATAAATATGTAGTTGCTACAATACATAGACAGCAATTTGCAGTGCCTTGTAAATTTCAAATACATATACAATAAGAGTTTTAATCTAAATTGTGCCAAAGCCACCATGCCCAGCAAATGACAGTTCCATCCTCTCTTTGAACTTTTCAAAAGAAGCATGCTTAACAGGCATTGTTAGTGTTAAAGCACATGTTGAGGCAACAGGTAGTTCTAGGTTAACATCAAAGTTTATAAATAAATTTGATGTAAATCCACCAATTGGAATTATTTTTGATCCCGTTACAAATTGCAGAATATCACCTATTTGTAAATTGTGGACATCTCCTTGGTAACACTTACAAATAAATCGATAAAAAAATGTCAGGGCTTGCTCTTCTATTTCTCTTTGGTTACTGCCTTCCTCAGACCATGTGGGTGAAAATAATTGAAATAAAATATCTGGATTAAGTGGATTATCACTTTTTTTAAAAAAGTTTGCAATACAGCAATGTGTCTTTAAAAGGTCACAAAAGCCAAGAACCCTCATTCCATCTAACAACTGATCAATTTCTGCTTTGCAGTTAATTATACAATTTTGCAAGCCTAAACTGTTAATTAAATCACTTTTATCTGTCATTTTCAACTGGTTTAAAGGTTTTGTGAATCCACATGCACAGATTTTATCAATCAATTTGAATGCAACAGATTGCAACTGATCATCCGTATATTACATGCCTCAAGTTCTTGAACCATGTTTCGAATATTATCATCAGGAATGTTGTCTGGTGATATACTTAAGTCATTGATCCCTGAAACTGCATAATCTAAGATTACTGGTGAAAAGAATGACAACCAAATTTGATCCAATAAAAGGCTTTGTGCAATTAAAATACCAGCAACAAAAAAATGCCTTGCAGCAAGATGTGATATGCTGTGTATAGGAACTTTTTTCCCAGATCCCCATAAAAAAGTGAATTTTGTATTTCTTGCAATATAATAGTGAAAAACTCGCGCCGTGGGCCACCTGCATCGACAGCTTCCTCACCACAAAAAGTTACTTTAATTTCACTTGTTGCAAGATGAGAATCATCTAGATATAAATCACATGCATCACTGAAAGCAAATTTTCTTCGAATAATCAACCTTCCTACATGACTATTTTTTTATTTTTGATAAATGTGACTTTAGAATATCTCTCATATCACACATACCTGAACATTCAATTATATTGTCAGTGTTTTCATGCAACTGATCTACATACTCCGGTTCTTCAAAATTTTTTTGTGTAATGACATTTTCTTCATGTTCATTACAGTTATCTGGTTGCATATTAAAACTCTCTTGCAAGGCAATATTAAGATCAAAGTCATTTTCATCTTCTGAAGTGTTTAAAGCTATGACACAGTTGTCTTGCACCCCTTCATTTTCAACTTGTGGAAGACTCGTTTCAACAGTTTTCATTTTTATTGTTGCTTGTATGTATATAGCACCTCTTCCTGCAAGGGCAACAACTTTTTCTGCATCCCATGTATAACCATCAGTAACATGAACTAATGTTATTTTTTTGCGGTCACATCGCACATACCTGAAGTCACCAATACAAAAATTTTTATCTACTTGTTGTATTAATTTAACTATTAAGTCATTAATTTGATCTACAGAGTAGTCTAATGAAAAAGAAATTTGACCATCTAGAATTATGTTTTCAAACTCAAGTGCAGTTCCTTTTCATTTTCTGCAAATGGGTGCACACATACTAATCGTTTTGTGTAAACTTTAGAAGTATTTTTTATGGAGTGTATAGATGTTAAGGATTTATTACTGTGACCAAACTTTCTCCTTGAGGAGTTTGAACTAGGTGATACTCTATATGGTGAAAACAACTGACTGAGCTCATTGCTTGCTTGATGAATGCGAGAATGGTTCAATACATTGCCAATAGAATGTTCTTCTGAACTAGTTGGATAAATATTTATATTGGGCTTGCTATCATAAAAACGAAGTACATCACCATCTCTAATCACTCCAATGCTATCAATTTCATGACCATTTTCAAGCTCAACATAAGATGCATTCATTTCTAAAGATGTGGATGCTGAAGCAAGCAATTCTCCCATGGTTGATGGCAGTACCAGCATCTATAAAAAAGTATGTCACATAACTAATATACACAATATGCATATGGATACACATATTTATATATCATCATTTTACTATGGGGTTACATTCTGATGAATCCACTGCAAGTTGGAAATATCAGTTTGATTACTGAATGTACATTGTTATTGCACCATGCTAAAGTTGAAAAATTGTAAATTGTAAAGTGATGAGCATCTATAAATATGTGTATAAAAAGTGTAGTTTTTTAATATTACCTTTCGGCGTCCATTTTTTGCATTTATGGCTGCAACCCTCCTAGGTGACATCATTGAAATGTCTTTTTATTCTAGTTTTAAAAAAATCAAACTTAGTTGTCTTGGTCAGTCACTTTTATTTTTTTTTCTACAATCAATTTGTTATACTTTATTTCTAAAAAAAGTTGTGTACTCAAAACCTACACTAACTAGTGTAGGTTTTGAAGTGGTGTTAATTAATCTTATGAGCTCTTAGAGATCTTTTGCAGATTATTTTCAGCTCAACAAATATTTGAAGGCCAGCAACCCCAGCATACTCAACTGTTTTCATTTTTAAATAATTTTAAAAAATATTTTCAAATTGTTTAGTGTCAAATTTTATTTTTGTCAATGAAACTAGTGGCATTTATTAATAAAACAGTGGGGTAACCCATCAAAAATGACAGAAGCCAAATTCACAGACAATTGTGCCCAGCATTAGAATTTCTTTTCCTCAGCCTTTTTATGACATCAGACTAAGTAACAAAGCAATTAGAAATTGAAAAGGTCAGAGCATGTGACATCAGACCAAGTAACAAATCAATTAGAAATTGATTATGTTCAACATTCTGACCCATACAACATAGCTGGTCTGACTACTGTTCTATAAAACTTTCCCTTCAATTTTATAGGTAACTTCCTGTCACATAAAACCCCACTAGCCTGCCTCCACCTATGCCAACCTGCTTTTATCCGGTTTGTGATGTCTAAGTCTAAGCTCCCATCATCTTGCAGCACAGATCCTAAATATTTGAAGTCATGCACCTGCTGCATTAAACTGTCCCCAAGTCTAATCCCCTCATTCAACTGTTCTTTCCCATCCCACTGAAATTTCATGTACTCCGTTTTTGCCCTACTTATTTTCAACCCCTTTGATTCCAAGGCATTCCTAGTCTCCTCTAACCTTATCTCGAGTTCCAATTTGGATTCCCCAACTAAGACTATGTCATCTGCAAACAGCATACACCAGGGGACCTCCTGCCTCACCCCTGCCAGTAACTCATCCAGGACCAAAATAAATAGATATGGACTAAGTGCTGAGCCCTGGTGCACACCAATCCTAACACGAAAACTATCAGAGAACCCCCAGGCAGTCTTAACGCTTGTCTGTGCATCCCTATACATGTCCCTCACCATATCTATATAACTCTCACCCACCCCTTCTTCTGTAAGACCTCCCACAATAACGTCCGTGGTACTCTGTCATAGGCTTTCTCTAGATCTATAAATACCATTTGTAACTCTTTCTTGGCAGCCCGAAACTTCTCAATAACTTGCCTTACGGCAAAAATAGGGTGCATTGTGGATTTTCCTGGCATAAATCCAAACTGTCTTCCCCCAATTGCAGTTTTACCCCGTAGTCGAGCTTCAACTACTCTCTCCCAAAGCTTCATTATATCACTCATCAATTTAATACCTCTATAGTTCCCACATTCCTGAACATCACCCTTCCCTTTGAAAATAGGCACTAACCAGCTGTCCCGCCATGCACCTGGCATTCTATCCCCCATAGCCAATCTATTGAATAACTTTGTGAGCCAGGAAATAGCAACATTCCCCAAGACCTTCCACACCTCTACTGGTATCCCATCTGGCCCTAAAGCCTTCCCTAGCTTCATTTTTCACAATGCCTGCACAATTTCCTCAGCCCTAACCTGCTCCACTTCTCTATCATTATTTCTTCCAGTGAAAGGCTCCTGCTCTACCCCCTCATTCATAAGCTTACTAAAATATTCCCCCCACCTGTTCCGTACTGGCTCCCTACCCCACAATACTTTGCCCCCATTATCCTTAACACTCACTACCTTTTCAATATCTCTGCCTTTATTCTCCCGAGCCCTAGCTATTCTATATACTGCCATTTCTCCTGTTCTGGTACCTAACTTGGCATACATGTCTGCATATTTTTTATGCTTTGCTAAGGCTACCTGCTGCTTGGCCTCTATCTTGGCACGCTTGTATTCTATCTGGGCCTCCCTGCTTCCATCGTGCCACCAAGTCTTGAAAGCATCTTTCTTCTTTTTAACTGCCATCTGTACCTCCTCATCCCACCACCAAGTTTCTCTGTCTAATCGAGACCCCCTACTCGTACTGTCCCTAGTACCTCGTTTCCACAATCACGGATCTGTTGTGCTACCCTTGTCCACAGCTCCACTGCAGTGCCATCTAGATCCCATGCTATCTTACCTGCCATTTTCTTAAACTCTTCCGCCTTGTCTGGTAATGCCCACCACCTAATTGCTGTCTCTCCTCTATGTCTGACCACCTGTTTTGCACCCCTAGGTTTTAGGTCTAACACTACTAGCCTATGTTGTCCCGCTAAGTTTTCACTCGGTAGCACTTTACAATCCTTGCACTCGTTTCTATCCTCACTCCGAATCATGAAAAGATCAATCTGGGATTCTCCTGCCCTGCTCTTAAAAGTAATCAAATGTTCCTCTCGCTTCTGGAATAGTGTGTTTGCTAAAATTAACTTATGTGCCACTGCTGCCTCCAGGATACTCTCCCCTGCTTTATTTCGCTCTCCATAGCCCCACCCACCATGTACCTCTGCATACCCTTCCCTACCTCTACCTACATGTCCGTTAAAGTCCCCACCAATTATGACCCGTTCCTTCCTACTCAGGCCCAACATTAGGTCATCAAACTGTTCCCAGAATGCTAGCTTCCTGGCTGTATCTAATCCAACCTGTGGGCCATATGCACTAACTACATTTATAACAATGCCACCCCAAACTAGCTTTACTACTAACAGCCTACTATTTATCCGCCTAACCTCAACCACACTATGTCTGAGTTCCTGATCTAGGACAATTCCCACTCCATTTCTACCCTCCTCACTACTTGCATAAATTAATTTATACCCATCCCCAATGTCCCTAGATTTATCCCCTTTCCACCTTGTCTCCTGCAGACATGCCACATTTACCCTCCTAGCCTTTAGAACACTAGATAACTCCCTAGTCTTCCCTGTCAAACTCCCTATATTCCAGGTGCCAAACCTAAGTTTAGCACCTCCACTTCTACCACTACTTCCAAGACCTCCTTGTTGTTGATGCTGGACTCGCTTCTTTAGCCCCACCCGTCCACTGTGGGGTAGCCCTTGCCAATTTGTCACAGCCACCGGGCGTTGCAGCTGCACGTCGCTTATAGCGGGGGACGCCCTAAACATATTCAGAATACTATTTCGAACCAACATCATGTTTTGGCAAATCTTTACAACCGGCTGCCAACCTGACGTCGACCCTCCACTTTTGCACCTGGGCTGGGGGACCGGCAATGGCGTGGTTTGGTTTTGGTCTGCCCTGAGTATTTTATGCCCTCAGTACCCTCCATATCTGGTGGGCATTCCCCTATCCACCACCTGGGGAGGCACCCGATAGGGGACCAACTACCCCCACGGGTAATAATAATAATAATAATAATAATAATAATATATTAATAATAATAATAATAAAAATAATAATAATTAAATAATAATAAACTTGCCTTTAATGGTATTTGAAACACCAACAGGCATAGAGAACTACAAGTTCAAACCTCAAATTTCTGTAAAACCAGAAAACACTTAAGAGCCTAGATACACGTCCATCTTGTTGGTTTGAGCAGACGACAATGAGACAAATGAATGTTACTATATGGTGTTACTAAAACTGCAAGAAATCGCCTCACAATCGCTCAATTAAAACACAGTAAAGTACAAAATGCACTAAAAAGTTTTGTTTTTTAATTGCTCGGTTTATATAAATTTTTAAAAGGTCCTTCTATTTTTAAACAAGGTTCAAAGTCGTTCGTTTTTTAACCCCATGTTAAATCCCATTGGACCAAAAACCGTCCCACAAACATTTGAAAAACTCTCGTTAAAAACGATTTAGATCAATAACAAAATGATTAGCACATACTTTCATGTATTGGCTTCACGATGTTTCCTTTTAATAAATTTTGAAAAGGTCCTTCTATTTTTTAATAACGTTTAAAATCGTACGTTTTTTTAACTCCATGTTAAGTCCCATAGGAGCAAAAAACCGTCCCACAAAAGTTAGAACTCTTATTAAAAATGATTTAGAGCAATCAGAAAAATTAGCACGTACTGACACGTGTTTATTGCCTTCAGAATTATTCCTTCTACTAAATTTTAAAAGGGCTTTCTATTTTTAAATAACATTTATAATCTTACGTTTTTTAACTCTTATGTTAATTCCCTTAAGATCAGAAAACCGTCAACCAAACATTTGAAGAACTCCCATTAAAATGACTTAGAACAATCACATAAAAATTAGCACGTGCATTAATCTTTTTATAAGGTTAGCACGTGAAATTATATTTCTATTAATTATTATGTGACTTCGAACCAGGAGAAGAAATGTTAAAAAAACATTTTCCCATCAACAACGATCGCAGCGCTTACATTCGCAGAAATTTTCAAATAAACGCTATATCTAGAAAAACCGCTAGAACTAGAAAAAACTAATAATAAGAAACAAATAAATCTGACCTTGAATTTAGTGAATAAACTAGGTAGCTTTTAAAACAACGACATTTTTGATGTCATTTATAACTGTGCGTAAAACGACATTACAAGGAGCGCTGTAATCTAAAATTTATTTAAATATTGTTTTTATATATATGAGCGCCCTCATTTATGAAAAGCGGTCAAAATAGGAGGACATCTTGTGGGGCATTCTGGGCAGCGTCTTTCAAGCAGGAAAACCCCACCCCATTTCTCTCGACCAATAAGGTATTGTGCACATTTACTTCTTTCTCACTGGTGCTCCAAATGGGACATTTTATTGTGTGTGTGCACACAATATTATTGAGCGTGTGTGCACAATAATATTGAACGTGCGCGCAATATTATTGTGTGTGTGCGCAATATTATTGCGTGTGTGCACACAATATTATTGCGTGTGGGTGCACAATATTATTGAGCGTGGGTGCACAATAATATTGAACGTGCGCGCAATATTATTGTGTGTGTGTGCACAGTATTATTGAGGGTGTGTGCACAATATTATTGTGTGTGTGCGCGCAATATTATTGTGCGTGTGCACAATATTATTGAGCGCGTACGCAATATTATTGAACGCAAATTATTGTGCGAAATGTCCCAAACGGGCTTCCATAGAAATGTCCCAAACGGGCTTCCATAACTATCGCGATAGTATTCATATTCATATCGCTATCGGAACATAACTAGGATCGCCCAACACTACTCTTTACTCTCTTAAGTTTGGTGTAGTCGTCCATACTGTTTATCTATTATCCTTGGTTCTGTATGGTAGTTTTCTTTGCTGTGATTGGTGTTTAATAGTAATTTTGGGCAGTCATGTCAAAAACTACCAAACGAAAGTACGTTGAGAGAGAGGTACTTGAAGATTTTATTCCGCTAAACGAAAATCAACAAATTGTGAAAGTAAGTTCAACAACATACATACATCGCTTAAAATCAAAATGTGTCCATAAATGAGACTATGGAATAGTCCATATTCTAATCCCCTTACCCTTACATAGAAAGGCCTGCTCATTGCACCTTAATGAGCCATATGTCCAATAAGCGCCTCTAGTGGCAATAGGCGAAAAGATGACCCCTAAGAAGTTAGCAGACGAAATTTTAACATCGAAAAATCGCCGCACAGGTAAGTTTTTCTGTGGTTTTCTCGGAAATTACTGAACCAATTTTCATGCATTTTTGAAAAAATGAATTAAAAAAAAGTACGTAGTTTCATGTCCATGCATTAGTTGTGTTTAATATCCCTCGTTTTTTTGTTTTCTATGTTTTATTCAGAACGTTGCTGTAAAACCGAAATTTCAACATGGAAGCCAATGGCGATTTCGATATGGCGGTAAGTTCTTTTGTTGTTTTCTTGTAAATTACATGCACAATTACCGCAAAATTTTAAAGAAATAAAGATAAAATAGTTTTTTGTTTTAATCAATGATTAATTGTTTAATTAAATATTCTTCCTTTTGTTTCTGTTAATCAAAAAGATTCACTCCAACTTTTCGATGTAGCCATAGGCTACCGGTACGTTCATATTCTGAACGTACCTGTTGCCTATGTCTACAATAACCAATAACTACAATAAACAATAAAAACAAACAAACAACGAGGGATATTTTAAAAACCAATGCCTGGCTGTGAAATTACGTACTTTTATCTTTATTTCGTTAAAATTTGACAATAAGTGTAAAAGTAATTTGCAAGAAATTGTGTATAGGTGTATAAGTAATTTGCAAGAAATTGAGTATAGGTGTATAGAAATCTCCATTGGCTTCCATGTTAAAAGTTTTGTTTTTACAGAACAAAATATCGAAAACAACAAAACAATGTGGAATATTAAAAAAAAAAATAATGCATGAATGTGAAACTACATACTTTTGTCTTTATTGCTAAAACAATTCACGAAAATTGGGCAAGTAATTTGCGAGGAAGCAGAAAACATTGGGACCTCACTTCAGTAGGTGGCGCATTGTGCTTCCTGTTAGCAGGCTATTGTCCAACTAAGGTTGATGGGGTTTACAGGTATGCGCATTACCAAAGGGATGCTATGTCTACTTTCATTACTAGCCACACGTCGGCCATGTTGCGTGTCACAACAGTCAACTCTCATATCATTAGAAGCATTACAATGTTATTATGATTATGATATATTAGTAAGATATAGACATATCGAGATTCGAAATAACTTCAAGTTGGAAATATATTTCCAAAAATTCCACAAAGAAGATATTTATTAAAAAAATTAGCAAACACTATAAATGAGTTATTCACAACATTAAATTTTTTAAACATAAATTTAAAATTAATAAATTCATTTTGGCAAATTTGTATTTATACAGTGCGTTTCATATATATATAGACGCACCCCAAAAATGGGTTATATCTCGAGTTAAACTTGATGGATTCGCCTGAAATTTTCACCATAAACAGATCATCTTTTATTACAAACTTTCTGCTAAACAGAATTATTTTTCTTAAAAGGGTAAAAATTAGAAAAATTAAAAACTGGAAAATGGCCATTTCATAATTATAGACACACTAATGAACTTTTCACTTTAATTAATTATTATAACAAAATAACATTAGGAACACAACAGTAACATTATATAAATATATATATATAAATATATATATATATATATATATATATATAAATATATAGATATATATATATAGATATACATAGATATATATATATACATAGATATATAGATATATAGATATATAGATATATAGATATATAGATATATAGATATATAGATATATAGATATATAGATATATAGATATATAGATATATAGATATATAGATATATAGATATATAGATATATAGATAGATATATATATATAGATAGATATATATAGATAGATATATATATATAGATATATAGATAGATATATATATAGATATATAGATAGATATATATATATAGATAGATATATATATATAGATAGATATATATATATAGATAGATATATATATATAGATAGATAGATATATATAGATAGATATATATATATATAGATAGATATATATATATATAGATAGATATATATATATAGATAGATATATATATATAGATAGATATATATATATAGATAGATATATATATATATAGATAGATATATAGATATATAGATAGATATATATATAGATATATAGATATATAGATATATAGATATATATATAGATATATATAGATAGATATATATATAGATGCACCCCATTATATATATATATGAAATACACTGTATACAGAACATTTTTTTTGTTTTTATGTAAACAGTCATATTTTTCATTAATAAAAAATTGTGCATTAAAATATTCAACAAATATTAAAAATAGGTTCACAGGCACATTATTGTAACACCCGGCAACTTGTGATCCCGCCAAAACCATGGCCTGGGGGGTAAACAACTCTTGCTCGTCCCCTTCCCCTCTCTGACTCACACCTCTGACTCATACCCGAGCACGGAGTGATACTTAGGACCATGGTCACTTGGACTTGGTTGCACCTCGTAGGTGTACACAGGTCCAAGGTATAAAAGGACCATTTTTTTCTTTGTTCCTCGTCCTTGTCTTTTGCTCAACTTTGTTGTATTACGTAGATTCTTATCTGTACCACATCATGGACATGAGGACACACCTTTGATTAATAACATTCGTCTTTGTAATCTTCACATTTCTTTACAAAGATGAATAAAAGTGTTACAATAAGAAACCACGTTGTCTTTATGTTCCGAAACTAATAACTTCTCTTCAGAGGCCGGAGACACCATAAGGTAAAGAGCGCATGCCGATCCTGATGCAGCTACAACATCTTCTACTGCCGGTAAATATCAACAGGAGGAGATGTACATCAGTGTCGACGGAGAATAGGATGGCCACCATCCTTTTGCACAGATTTCACTCCCATGCAGGAGGATGATCGCAATCCAACTCTTTCTGTAGCTCGAATGTTCTCCGTGCAGGCACTGCGCGATGCAGAGAAGAACGAGTTACAAGAAACAACATCTGCAAGTTGGTCAAAAAATAGTCGTCAAAAGCTCACATTTGGTGGAGGCGCCGGGTATGCCTCTATTGGCCTTCTCCGACCTTTCTACAGAAGCCGTCCTTTGTCTAAAGTTTCGTGATTGTGCCTCACGATCCTTTGTCCTTTTTATGTTGGAGCCACGAAGACCGTCGTTTGCGTCAAAGTCAACCATGTGGCGCCATTCTATGTTGAATCGTGAAAGTCTTGTGGCTACACACATCACATTTCAACCACGCGATTCTGCGTCCTGTCCAGAGAGATGTGGAGAAAGAACTTGTCGGCCATCCGCTTAGCACTCGGGGAGACACGGAGGCAATTGTTACGGACACGTGTTTCCGTCCATGTTTTTGTGTTTTATGTTTTATGTTTCCATCATCATCCCTGTTATTCTAAACTCTCCTTTATATTTCGATATGGAACCCACTTGACCCTCCTCCGTATCATTGGTTGGTAGGTGGGCAACATTTCAAACATTTTTTTATACTCCGAGATAGGTTTGCTTAGCCGAAACTCCGTATCATTGTGAGGTAAGCAAACGAATCTCATCTACTTGTCTTTTCACCTATTAATAGGCATTTAAAAGACGTGTGTGTCTTTTAAATGTGCCTATTATCTTCACTCTTCATTTTAATTTTCCAAGCAAGTTTTCGTCCTAGCTCCGTATCATTGCTAGGGGCTTACAAGCTTAAAACACTTCTCTAGCCACGTGGGACTCTCTTGTCCCCTCTTCTCTTTATTCTTTTGTTCATCCATTGTGCTTCCCTTGGGACACTATGTCCCAAGTCATCATCTTCAAACTCACCATCATCACCTCAATACCACTTCACATGAACTATCTCCATTGAAGCACTGGCCGCCATCTTGGATCGACCGAAAATCCTTCAAAAAGTGCGAATGGAGCGGTTTTTCGCTCCATGTGAGTGTTTTGTTGTATCTGCTCTTCTCTTCTTGTTCTTTTCTTCTTTCTACTCTTCCAAAGGGCCTGCACCTGCATGCCCCTGGTGCAGTTTCTCTTTTCTCTCTTTTAAGTGTTCTTCCTCCTGGTGACCATCAAGCACCACCTGGCGGAACTCATCATTTCTGAACAATTTCGGACATTGCAATAAACCATCCAACCGGAAGTGGCCACCACAGTGCCACCTACGGACCTCATCTCTCTGCTCAATATAGTTCCTCACTACCAGTGACTGCCCTCTTCATCCAGAGCCATCCAGCAGTGAGGATCATCAAAATTATCATCCTGAACATTTCTTCTTGTTCAATAAGCCTTTTGCTTTGTGGAACAATCATAATTTCTTCATTTCCAGACTGATTTGCTCTTTTTTGAATAAAACAGATTTTTTGGCATGTGGTCACCACATCAGAATCCTCTACTCTTTGAGCAATTAAGCTTTCTTCACTCTTTCCTATAAAAGCCCAGCCATCTTGGACTTTTATTCTTTTTATTCTTCTTGTGAAAGTTCAGCCATCTTGAACTTTCATCAAACTCTTATCCTTTCCTTCTGCTAAACAAGTGAATCTAAGTGTGCGGGCACCGCATTTTAGTTCATTTTTGCAGTTATTTCCAACTTTCTTCCAGCGCAATATTTGATTGGGTGGTATACCATGCTCAAATTTGCACTGTATATCTGCTGTTCTTTATTGAGAATTCTTTAACTCTCATAGTCTCCACGTGATCACCAAAATACCACGTGTTGAGCGAGAGATCCTTCCAAGAAGACTCAAAGAATCCACAACAATATACCAGTTGGGAACTACCACGCCAGCTGGGGAACAACACAAACCACCAACACAACGAACTGAACAACGCCACACATTCTTAAAAGTATGTAAACCATTGTTACTCAGTGTATAAGAGTACGAGAGCATCGGTTACCGACAAAAGATTGCGATTTACAGTGAAATCCGCAATTGGACCTACACACCTACCGACTTACACCTATATTACAGACTACGGTGTGGCAAATCAGTCATCACTTGATGGATGCCCACCCACGATTAAGTGGGGCTGCTCGGAGGGCTCTTCTGCACTCTAGGGGTGGCGGGCACCCACCACAACTGTGGAAGACTCATTCATCACCACAAACCTATGGTACCCACGCTATATATGCCGCATCATCGCACATGGCTGTCCCGTATGGACCCGCCGTGGACACGGCCACTCGGCCAAGCACCTGGTGGGCACCACCACATGGCACTGCCATTAGCGACAATGTGCACCAACCGATTTTGCAGCGCACAGCTCACGCCATATACAATCAATCAATGCAGCAGTTACCATCATCGTATACTACCTTCACACTATCAAACAGAACGACCACAGCCCACATGCTACGTTGCACAAACGCAGTCATGCGATGGCTGTAAATTGGACTCCATCATGCAACTATTAGATCAGCTCAAAATACAAGTCGCTCAGCTAACAACCAGCTACAATGCCACCGACTCATCACCTAAACTACTACCAAACCCACGTACTACAACACTTCATCGGGCACGACAATACAGATATCGTAGTGAATCGGACAGCTCTTCGCCGCACTCTTGTCGGCTACCGAGAGCAGTACGAACCTCACCACGATTTACACTACAGACACGCACCGGGCCACTATATTCGGCCCAAAGAGCATGCGTACCTTGTGCCGCGCTATAGAAACTATGAGCATACAGAACACCAGTACGCGTACCCGACTTACGATTTTACAAGGGAGGCCTCCGATGCGGATCTCGGCATCACGGCCGCCGTACCGGACCCACCTCCTGCCAACACCAACCCTGACATCAGCGCTCCGGCCCACATACCAATAATGATGATTGATCAGATCCCAGAGTCAACTTGGGAGATGGACAACCTTGCTAAATGGCACGGCAACTTGGAGGCCCTCAACATCGCTGCCACCACATTGGGGTATGCCAACGAAATGGTTGCCATACTAATCCTTGGTGGCGGGTCTTCACTACAAGGACACCCTTGTTGCCGCCGAATGCTGAAAGACTTTTACCGACAATTGAAAAATACTTGTATGCCCAAGGAGATCGGAGACCACAGTGTCAGTGATGACAATCCAAGAATCACTCACTGTTAATGGGAAGGAGGTCTGCATGCTTGTGGACACCAGAGCTCATGGCAGCATCATCACCGATAGCCTGGCGAAGCGGCTCCAACTGAACATCGAGCCGCTGGCCCAACCTCCCAGGATTGAGGGAGTTAGGGTAGCCACTATCACCGTGACAGGGCAAATATCCGCCACCATGGAGATTGCCAACCAATCTGCCACCAGCCGTTTGCTGGTCATCGCCAGCCCACCCGATGCCATTTTGGGCCGGGACTTGGGTCGGGCCTTGAAGCTCCTTGTGTCCATGCAGACCAATAAAGTCTAATTGGAAGACGATCTCTTTGAGTCCACACTCCTAAGGTAGTGTATTGAAGCGTACATCATGAGTGCCTTGGAAGAAATCACTCCAGCCACTCTTGGGCAGACGATCACCGCTCCCATCGAAGTCAAGACTATACGACAGCCAAACGAGCATCTGGTAGTCAAAGGGCTAACAACTCCTTGGCCGAGGGACAGCACTAGTGGAGGTGGAGGCCTCTAGAATCCTCACGGACCAAGACCTTTTCGTGGTCGCTCCCAACGAGAAGCTACGAGCCCTGAGGGGAGTTTGTGTGGCTTCCGGCGTGATGCAGGGCCGTAACAGCAACAGCTTTTGGTTGAAGTCCTGAACACCACCACGAAACCATTGATCTTCGCCTCGGGTGAAGTAATAGCCCATATACAGAAAAACTACTGCCTCGAAACGGTCGAAGTAAAGGCGACTTCGAACGCTGACCTGATAATGACAAGAGTCAGGCGCTAAATTTGATGAAGCAATGCAACTCGGGCCTAAGCTACGTAATGGCCAGAGGCGCATCCTGATGGATCTTTTGAGATCCTATCGAGATGTCTTCGCTCGGGAAACGTCAGAACTTGGATGTACCAACCTAACCGAGCATCAGATCGACACTGGCAACCATGCCCCCGTCCGGGAACCCTTCCAAAGGAGCAGCCCCGAACAGCGAGAGATCATCAGAAAAACGGTCGAGGAGATGCTCAAGACTGGAGTGGCTAGCCCATCCAAGTCTCCTTATGCTTCACCAGTAGTCTTGGTCAAGAAGGACAGACAGTGGTGTTTCTGCATTGACTATAGGCGCCTGAATGACATCACTAAACCAGAGATAATTATCCACTACCCCGAATCGATGATGCTCTAGACTTGCTTCGTGGGTCGAGAATTTTTGCGACCCTCGACATGATCTCTGGCTACTGGCAGTTTGAGGACGCCAAGGAGGACAAGGAAAAGACGGCATTCATCACACCGGGTGGGCTATTCAAATTCAATCAAATGCCCTTCGGTTTTCGTAATGCCCCTGCTACGATGCAGCACACCCTAGACATCCTGTTGGCTGGCCACAAATGGGAGACCTGTCTAGTCTATCTAGACGACATCGTGTTCGGCACGACCTTTGAACAATTTATGGAGAGGTTGGACTGTGTCCTGGGACACCTGAGAGAGGCGGGGTTGAAGCTTCACCCCGACAAGAGTTTCTTCTGCTTCGAAGAGGTCCTCTATTTGGGACACATCATCTCAGAAGCAGGAGTACGTCCAGACCTGCGAAAGGTGGTTGCCATCTCTGACGTAGTAGCTCCTACAAATGTCAGGGAGGTAAAACGATTCTTGGGTATGGCCGGTTTCTATCGGCATCCCCACGACATAGCGTCCTTCCTCCTATAGTATGTAGAGGCATGGAAACCCCTCCATCAGGTCGTAGTGGCCCAGGTAGTAGGTGTTTGCTGGCCTCGCATGCTGTTGCCAGAGTACCCAGCAGTTATTCAGCAATCGTTCACACCACACTTCTTGATGAAGTGGTCGGTGTACTGGCAATCTCCTGGTAGTTACTGTTGTGATGCAAAAAGGCTGTGTCACTTGTGGCAGGACTATGGGTGCCAGTGGTGCCTCCGGAATTGTTGGAGCCGTGGTTGGTTGATGTTGTCAGGTCGACAGCGCACGCTGTGTCGTCTGTGACTTCCTCGGTTCCAAGTTGGCACCTCGTGGTGTCATCCGGGTCCACACATTGATGGGCCAGGGATGACATCATCCTGATTTTCCGTTGTCTCACTGCACTGTGACATCTTACTTTTCTCGTGATGGTTTTTGAAGTGCTGGTTGCCAGCCCGGCGTTGTCTATATACTCGCATGTTTTCCGACCCCCCATTAAGGTGTGAAATTCCAGAATCCCGTGGAATTATAGTTTCACAAAACTAACTGGAACTCCAATAAGCCACTCAAATTGTGTTTACTATTGGGAGTCCACGGGGTGTCGGTTTCCGGGTATTAAATGCCTTTCTTCATCTATTGTTTATTGTGATTGTCAAACGACCTGGTCCCCAAACGCAATGTACGAAAGTTTACTCATTAGGAATCTGATTCGAGAGGTGAAAAGTGAGCAGTGGTGTGTGAATGTTTGTGGGCACACGTTGGTTTGTTTATAGTAGAATTTCACCAGCGAGTGACCGATGCATCAATGTAAACAAAACATTTTGGGTTGTATTGTGAGTTGTTGATAGATGGGTTAATGAGGTGTTGATGATTGGTTTGCTACGTTTGCTATATTTGATATTGGTGTGAGGAGTTGGGTTCCTCTTGCTGTGGGGAGTTAGGTTCTTCTCCCCTCCAACTGTCCTCAGTTGTTTCGGCTTGATATGAACTATGTTCACCATATCTCGACTCAGTCTCCCAAACGTGTCTTCATGTTCCAGCTCGAGCACTGTGTCACTGATGATTCTGGTTCCGGTGTAACCATCTCTACGAATAGTGCAGTTTTTTGGTTTCATCTGGCACAATGCATTGGACTCGGGCGAGCACTAGATCTCCGACTTTGTATTTGTATTGCATTTTTTGTCTGGCATCATAGTAATTTTGTCGCAAATGAGCCTCGTGCAGGCTGGCCTTTGCGATCTCGACCTCTTCCGTGGCGACGACAGAAGGTGCTGCAGGATTTGAATCCATAACTTTTGGTAGGAGAGGTGCTCGGTTGTCAATTCGTAGCCGGGCATCTCTTCCGAACATTAGGCGGTATGGCGGGTACTTCATCAACATGTGTATAGCGGTGTTGTAAGTGAAGGCAGCGGATTGGAGATGGAAGTACCAATCCCACTGTCCTATTTCAGGTCTTAGAAGTCTCTTGACGGTCTGCAATATGGTTTTATTCGTTCTGCATGCCACCACGACAGCGTACTTTCCGCAAGGAGACGGTCTTGCGGAAAGTACGCTGTCGTGGCATGCTTAATCTCCAGCTCGTCAAAGTGCTTGTCTATGGCTGTAAAAGATGTTCTTTGATCAGAGATTATCCTCGTGCGCATCCCGATGAGACACCACCCAGTAATTTTGGTAGGGGCCGATGTAATCGATCTCCCAACACTCACCTGGATCTCCAATCTGCATTTCATGCAGGAATCCAGGCAGTCTGGACTGTGGCATCTTGCATTTTTGGCACACTTCGCACATGCACATGTACTCGATGGTATCTTGCTTCCATGTTGGCCAAAAGAATCGTTGGCACACCTTTTCCAATGTCTTATCCTGGCTGAAGTGTCTGGCTTCAGGACTATCGTGTAGTAATTTCAGGACCTTGGGTACCAGATGGTTGGGCACCACCATCACGAGCTTCGGTGTGATGCTGCCTTGGTAGACAATGGCACATAGTATCCCATCTATGATAATGTAGATGTGATGCAGCTTTGGAGCTTGGATTGTTGCGAAGGTCGGTCCTGATTTGTGTCACGTTCGGGTCTTTTTCCTGTTCTTCCGACCAATTCCAATGCAATGTTACTGCGTATACCACGCTGTCATCAAGGTCATCTGGGGTAGCTTGCAGACTTCAATCTTCAGGAACATCTACCAGACTCCGTGAGATGCAATCTGCATCCACGTGAGTGATGCCGGCTTTGTAGACTATGGTGTAGTCGTATTCCTGGAGCAGTAGCTGTCATCGGCCCAGGCATCCCTGATGTCGTTGCACAGACTTTAGGTAGCACAATGCGTGATGGTCGGTGACGATCACAAAGGCTTTGTTGAAGAGGTATGGTCTGAACTTCACGATACCATACACCACAGCGAGACTTTGTCGGTTGTTGAATAGTTCAGTTCAGCATCTCTTGCCCTGCCACAGCGATAGTGGCTCCTCCAACTCTCTCGATTTTGGGAGGGCGAGCCATAGGCTCAATGTTGAGTTGGAGTCGTTTTTCTAGGCTATTGGCTATGACGCTGCCATGAGCTCCGGTGTCCACAAGCTTGCAGTCCTCTTTTCCATTGACAGTGAGTGATCTTCGGGCTGCCATCACTGACACTGTGTTCTCCGATTTCTTTAGGCATACAGGTATTCTTTAATTGTCTATATAAATCTTTTAGCATCCAGCGGCAACAAGGGTGTCCTTGTAGTGTTATTAGTTTTCACAGACTATAGCTGTCATACTTTCTCCCAATATTATTATTGAATTTTAAGAAAATGAGCAGGGTTGTAACAAGAATGAGGCTATGGTTAGATTCATACAGGAAATGTAAGGTTTTACTTCATACCATAGAACATATAACCACGACCAGACAAAGCGACTTGTATCTGGATACATGTAGTTAGTGATGTTGCACATACAAACCGAATATAGTATTTCTTCAGTTTTGCAATTGATTTTATGACCACCAGTGGTTGTAGTGTTGCATTTGTGTTTGCTTCTAGTTAGTGACTGAGCGATGTTTTCAATTTGAATTTGGAAATAGTGCAACAAGCAACACTTTGATGTTAGTTTGTCAGATACTCATGCGATGTTGCATTGTTTCTGCAAAAACATCTCCAGTCATTGGGAAACATACTGTAGCTGTGGACAATGTTGTCGACAATTATCCCCTGGTCTGTGCAAGGCTTTAGAAATTATAATTCCCATTAGACTATCGACTATATTCAGATGTTCCAGCTTGTAGTGCATTTTCTTATTTTAACTTTCATTACGAACTGTAATCTTGTGCTTTTGGGCCACTCAGCACCGCATGTGCGTTAATTTTATTTTCATCAGTTCGAATTTATATTTTTACTGGGATTAAAGAAGTTATTTTTCACTAGTCAAACTGTGGTTAACTTTATTTAATTTTGTGACTGTGCAACATCATCGTTTCAGCTTTCCACCTAGTCATCATCTTCAAGAAGATGACGAGGTGCAAATCTGGATTTTACACGGGAAATCAGTCAATCTGACCTTCAAAGGTGATTTATCGAGCACAATCCTAATGGGATACAGACGACAAAAGATCCTCAAAGCTGTGGAAGTCCTTTAGAGGGCTAGTGAGGATGTTAGATTGCATTATATTGGCCTGGTCCTTCTGGACAAATAGAATAAGTGACCTAGCCAATTACTGTTAACTCGACTGCGAACTTGTCTTGTGTTCACAAATATGCAGATTCCATGAAGTCGAGAAGCATCCGTCACAATTTAATATTCTATTTAGATATAATTCCTTTCAATTTTAATTGGAAGTTATTCCAATTGTTGGTTAACACTTATATTTATTCATTTTTTATGTGCTATTTGTGTTGTTCCTTTTCGTTTTTAATTCTGTATTTTGTTTTAATGACTAGGTCAAATGCCTTTCACGGCAAGTTTTTCTTTAGGGCCCACTCATTTATTTCAAATGTGTATTTGGGGTGAATCAATGTAGAGTAACTGTTTAAGGCATGTTATTTTAGGACAAAAGGCCCTTTGGTTGAATTGATATTAGAGCATATATTTTAGGTCCAATGATGTGTGCCATACATGTAGATAGCTTCTTTCAAGATATGTACTTGTATAGACATTGTAGATAGATGTATATTGTAGTGTAGCTGTATAATGTATATATAGAAAGCTATGAGGATGCATCTTAATCCATCTGAGTTGCACGTGCAGGTACCTTAAATCCCTTGTTGGGTCAAAGGAAGTATTCCTAACAAATTTGGTTCCTATAGGTGAAAGGGTGTGGAAATTTATAGTGGACAAACAGACACAGACAGAAAGACAAACAACCCACATCCAAAAATACAAATACGATTTTGTTGCACTTGTTCCAGTTATCCCCTAGATTGCAAAATGAACCTCTTAGAAAACATGCGAAGTTATACTACATCTATATTTATGATCTTTTATGATTTAAGATGTCACGACCCAGTTTTGCTCCTTCTTTAATTAGGAGGAGCAAGACTGAATCCTGATGTCGTCTGCTAGGTTGCTATAGTAGTCAGCCCAGCGGACGACATGAATTCAAGGTAGGGTCACTGTCAACCCCCAGGTGGAGCAGCCTGGGGGTACTTAATGGCAAGGCAGCCGGTAAGGAGAGACAGTGGAGTGAAACCATGAAAAGTGGGATGTTGGTTCCTGTTGCTGGTGGAGGCCAAGATGGCCTCCACATCATCAATTATCTTTTTTGTTCTACTGGCTAATTATTTTGGGTTTTCTCTGCTGAACCCTTTGTTCAGCAGAGACTTGCATATTTGCATATTCTATACTAAGTGTTTGAATAAACCTCTATATTTTATTGTACTACACTGTGGTCTGTGTCAAGTTCTTGGGAAAAGATACCGCGAGGAGGATGGGGGTTCACGGTTGGGAATCGCTGCGTCACCACCGTCCTCTTTCTGTCTCGTTGGCCGGTACTTCACGCTCCGGGTTTCACAATGGACCCATCGGGAGGTCACCGTGGGTTCTTGTCGTGGCTCGACGGTCAACCGACTGTCGACATTTGGCATGGCAGACTCGGGTTTTCTTTTGCCGCCCGCAACACATGGTGTAATAGGGCAGCTAAGGCTGCGATCCTGGCCCCTAAAGGAGTCTGGATCCGGTAAGACGGGGCGGTTTTACTGAGGGTATTGTAACGAGCCCAGTCCGGTTGTTACAAAGAAGATCTCTGTGGTTAATGGCTTGTATTTTAGTGTTTGTTAATAAGAATTACTGCACCAAATATTTTTTTATGAAAAGTAACTAATTTGCATATTTCAATTATTTTTTTTTTCATACTAATGTTATACTTTCAGGTAATGGCAGGGCGTGGAAATAATCTACACGAAGTACAAACAGTTTTAGGAGAAACATTTCTAGCGAGCATGCCAACGAAGTTTCGTAAAAGTGTTTGGATTAAACGTGGTAACATAGCAAATAAACATTTATCAATGTCGTCATCTTGAAACAAATACATTCTCCATTGTTTCAGGAGACTTTGTTGTTACGGAACCAATTGGTGAAGGTGACAAAGTGAAAGCCGAGATAGTCCAGATCTTGTACAAATATCAGATCAAACAGCTTAAGCAGGAAAATATGTGGTCAGCATTTTAATGTCATGCAATGAAAAACTCAACATGTTCTAAGAAATTAGTTTTCTGTTTCAGGCCGTTTGAATTCAACATTGAATCGGACCTAAATTCTAATGACAATCAAGAAAATGTCCAAAGTGCAAGCAAAAAGCAAGATCTAAATAAACATTGTGATGTAAATAACGATAGCTTACTGTTTTTTAATACAAACAGACCTATCCTAACTTATGAAGAATCAAGTAGTGATTCATCATCGGATATAGAAATGTAGTTTTCATATGTAAAATAAACACAAATCGGCACTGTGCTTGATGTATTCATTGTTTGTTTCCTATTTAAAATTCTGGTACCAGTAGTATATAACACATATATAGACCGGAAGTGACCTCATGAGGGGCATGTCACCCCTGATGTCACTTCCTGTCCATATAGGTGTTAAAGGGGTGAGAAAGCAAAAACAAGATGGCGGCAATGGGGTGGTACCAGGTGGAATGTAAAAAGGGGTGAAGTGAGGTGAAATATTAGTGGTTTTTGCAGTGGGTGGTAGGGTTGAATTATGCTTGCGGCCCGCGAGCCACAAAACATGGCCCACGAGCTGTTATGAGTGATTATTTGTGAATTTCTTATTAAAGCAAAAACAAGATGGTGATGGGGTGGTGCTAGGTGGAATGTAAAAAGGGGGTGAAGTCAGGCAGAATATCATTGGTTTTTGCAGTGGGTGGTTGGGTTGAATTATGCTTGCGGCCCGCGAGCCACAAATGTGGCCCTCGAGCTGTTTTTTGTGATTTTGGGGGGATTTGTTATTATTTATTAAATTATTTTTTTCCTAGAAAAGTTATGAAATATTTTTTAAAGTTATTTTGTGAAAGAAAAGAAGATTGAGTGCATTATTGTATGTAAGTGTGAATTTGTGTGTATAAAAAATAACTTTTTTACCTGAATCCTCTGGTGCTGACTACTTCTCTCTGAATTTGCTGTCAAGTTTAGGGCATTTCGATGCACTTCCCGGCTTATCACAATCTAAACACTGGTAAACTTTTTGCACAAACTACATCACTTATGGAGCACTATGTTGCTTGGTTAAACTTTCATTAACTAATGATTGCCTTATATTTCTAAAGGCAGAGGGCACTGTTCATGACCTAATTTCATCACATTTCAATTTCCGGTCTATAAACTTGTCCAAATTTGTTCTTTAACTCCGCCCCTTCTCCCTATATAATTACACTTAATTTCCTGTCCACACCTGTTTGACCTACATTTAATTAAAAATAATTTCCCACACCCCAAACTTGTTCAAAGTTGTTTTAAGACTCACCCCTATCTGTGAATTCAATTTCCTGTCCACACCTGTTTGACCTACATTTAATTAAAAATAATTTCCCACACTCCAAACTTGTTCAAACTTGTTTTAACACCCTCACCCCTATGTGTGAATTCAATGTCCTGTCTAAACACACCTGTTGGACCTACATTTAATTGAAATTAATTTCCATCACCACAAACCTGCCCAAACTTGTTTTTTGACCACCAACACCCTTCCCCATGTGTTAATTTAATTTCCAGTCCAACACTTGTCCAAACATGTTCTTGACCCCCTCCCCTATTTGTGAATTCAATTTCTTGCCCAAACTTGTTTGTAACCTACATTTCATTAAAAAAAATTCCTGTCCAAACATTTTGACCCCTAACTTCAATTTGAAAACTTAAAAGAAAACTTAAGACATTAATTATAGAAGCTGGACTTAGAAAATAAATTAGTACAAATTCAAAAAAGTATTTGAAACTGGGATTGGGAAAATGTGATGGGAAAATTTACGAATTGAGACAAAGTATTACAAAAAACTTAGAAAATATATCGTATTTGAAAAACTTAAAAGAAAACTTAAAACATTAATTATAGAAGCTGGACATAGAAAATAAATTAAACTTTGAAATTTGTGAATGTGATAGTAGAAGACTATAGAACTTAGATTTACTAGCATAGAACTTAGAAATAATTGAAAGACAGTACTTCCAAAACATGTTAATGAAAAATGCATAGAAAATAGAATTAAAAAATTTATTATTGTAGCCTTTTGGCTAAAACAAGTAAGCGACACTCCATTCGTCATAGCTAGATGTGCTCGAACCGGTCTACCCGTGTATAAGGACAAGGGGCCAAAACTATCGTACAACTGGTGATAGGCCCACCAACTCTATTCATTTCCAGCACCCCAAACTTTGTTCAAACTTGTTTTAACACCCTCACCTCTATGTGAATTCAATTTCCTGTCCAAACACCTGTTGGACCTTCATTTAATTGATATTAATTTCCATCACCACAAACCTGCCCAAACTTGTTTTTGACCACCAACACCCTTCCCCATGTGTTAATTTAATTTTCTGCCCAAACTTGTTTGTAACCTACATTTAATTAAAAAAAATCCTGTCCAAACATTTTGACCCCTAACTTCAATTTGAAAAACTTAAAAGAAAACTTAAGACATTAATTATAGAAGCTGGACTTAGAAAATAAATTAAACTTTGAAATTTGTGAATGTGATAGTGGAAGGCTATAGAACTTAGATTTACAAGCATAGAACTTAGAAATAATTGAAAGACAGTACTTCCAAAACATGCTAATGAAAAATACATAGAAAATAGTAGAATTAAAAAATGTATTATTGTAGCCTTTTAGCTAAAAATATTAAATGCTCATTTATTGTTTGTCTAAAATGTTTACATATAAAACATGAACTTGTACAAATTCAAGAAAGTATTTGAAACTGGGATTGGGAAATTTAAGAATTGAAACAAAGTATCACAAAAAAACTTAGAAAATATAATGTATTTGAAAAACTTAAAAGAACATACAATAATGCACTCAATCTTCTTTTCTTTCACAAAATAACTTTAAAAAATTTCATAACTTTTCTAGGAAAAAAATAATTTAATAATAACAAATCACAAAAAACAGCTTGAGGGCCACATTTGTGGCTCGCGGGCCGCAAGAGTAATTCAACCCAACCACCCACTGCTAAAACCAATAATATTCCGCCTCACTTCACCCCCTTTTTACATTCCACCTAGCACCACCCCATCGCCGCCATCTTGTTTTTGCTTTAATAAGAAATTCCCAAATAATCACTCATAACAGCTCGCGGCCGCAAGCATAATTCAACCCTACCACCCACTGCAAAAACCACTAATATTCCGCCTCACTTCACCCCTTTTTACATTCCACCTGGTACTACCCCATCGCCGCCATCTTGTTTTTGCTTTCTCACCCCTTTAACACCTATATGGACAGGAAGTGACGTCAGGGGTGACACGCCCTTCATGACGTCACTTCCGGTCTATATATGTGTGTTATATACTACTGGTACCCTTGAAAATCTAGCTTATTTGTAATTGTATTCCTTTTGTTGTCCATCTTGGGGCGGGGACTATATTCGTAATCCTCATGAAGAACCATTTGGTGGTGCCGGCCACCACAGAGCTTTCCTTGATGACACGGAACTGTTCTGCCACGCTGGCACGAGCCCACCGGACCGAAAGGACGGTGATGGACCCCCTCCCCACATGAACCGACACAACACTGGCCAACTTGGCCAGTAGGAATAAACAAACAATAAAAAGAAACTCAAAAATGAGGCCGGACCTGGCCTCCAGCAGGGTTGCCACTCGATTGGCCCACTACTCATTGTCACACACTCCAATGTACTGTTCGGAATAATGGCCATTTTGGTCATTATAAACCTCCCTGCAACTCCACCTGGCGGGAGACAGTGGTAATCTATGACCTCTCACCCATAGAACTATGGAGAGGTCCACAATCTCCTGAATTGTTAAATGACTGGTCAAAGAAAATTTCCTTTTTTAGTGCATTTTAAAAATACCGGCAAGGGGGTGTAGCCAAAAACTTGATTAGGCCGCTTACTCATTTGTCGAAAAAAAACCGACTTCAAATAAAACATTTTGTTCGACAAGAAAAACTTTTCGATGAAGTGCTTTGCTTGTATTTCAATTTAAACCTCCAAATTAAAAATCCAAACCACCCTCCCCTCCAAACAGTCCAGTTGTACAATATTTGATGAAGATGTTTGGCAAGCCAACTATTCTGTGCATTAGCTACCGGGGGAAATTTTATTTTGTTTCATGAATGTTTTGTCGGATGATAATATCCCACATCATCGAACAATTCATTTCCAGCAGTAGTCTGAAACAATGTGTTCCAAACAAATTGTTTTGACCAGTGAGTAAGCGGCTTTAGTTTCATAAAATGACAAAAATGTGAAATTTTAGACTATGTGAGGAGTTCACAAAATTTTAATTTCAATTATTCTGGAACAGGGCATATGGTTACCCTCAAAGTACTCTCTCTCCCAAGTGAATACACTTGGCCCAATGCGTTTTCCATTGTAGAAAACAGCGTTGCATTAACTGTGACGTTTCACATTTCATCTCCCCAAAATGTTCACCCCTCAATCGTTTTCACTTTAGTGAACCAAAAAAAGTTGCATGGTGCTAAATCGGGCAAATAGACAGGGTGATATGTGGATATTTCATGTTGGTCTTTGCTCGATTAGAACATCTCGCTCCATTTTGACCATGCAAAAAAAATTGTGTTCACAAATATTGGCACAGAAATATATGTATGCACTTGATTGTAACCAAAATTGCACTGATGACTCATAATCCCTCCCCCTAGACATGAAGTCATTATATAAGCCTGCAGGGCTGCCACATCGGCAGAAAAAAAAACAGTGCATGAAATACCACCCTCATTTACTGTTGTATTACCTTAGCATTTGTGACTGTTCTCGGGAATCTAGACAAAAGCCACCATGAGGCACCATTTTCTTTTGGCCAACATGAACAAAGAAACATGCTGAAACAAAATTAACACACTGTGATGCTACAAGCAGTCCAGCTAACCTGTTATAAAGCCTAAACAATTTAAAAAATAGTTTTGAAACTTAACAATGATGTGCAGACGAAACACTTGTAGGTACATTTATTTCAGTCATTTGGATACATTTATTCGAAATTACACTCACTTACAAAATTGAACATCTTGTAACACAGCACTTAATAAGATAAGATAATAAAGACTGGAAATATCAATGAAGTCTATGCTAGTCGTGGTCTCTTTTCACTTGGTTGCTTTGTAGTAGACTTCACAGTTATACCTAGTTGTGATGGCATCGGATGTGAAGTGACTGTTGAGCCAGCAATCACTGTAGTTTCTGAATTTTTTTCTTGTTTGACTTCAACCTTTGCATCCGTTGACTGAACTTTTACCAACTGCTCATCTGTAACTGTAAAAATGTGGTTTACTAAGTCTTTACACCAGTGGCCATTATTTCATATGCAGACAGCTCCTACGTTGTTCCTGTGGCTTGTCAGCAGTTTGTGGCACTGGTGCTGCAGGTGCTACTGTAATAATCTTCAGTGGGTACTTCTTGATTAGTTCTGCAAGAAGTATATCAACGCGTTGCCTCTGGAAAATAGAACTTGGTTCCTCTTTACTACTGTCCTTTATTTTTTTTTTAGTGTCAAATCCTTCCTGCTCCTTGAAGTCCCACCAGTACCCCTTAGATGGTTGATACCTGGAATATGATTGTGCTGTAATATAAATGAATAAAGATTAAAAAAAATTGGTACTGAACAAATTAGTTGCTTTTTTATTAAGTGGAACTTTTTTCAAATGCTCCTTGAATGTGATGAACAGCTGACAACTGAAAATAGAAGAATCTTTGTCAAAACTTAAATTACTAAAAACATTATATAAACTTATTACAATTCGGGAATTTATTACGGATCCGAGATCAGGAGCTTGATATACTATTCCGGCTATGATATAATAATCTGACAATGGAGTAACTAAGAAAATATTGAAATATTATAAAATTAGAATATGAAAAGTTTCTATTGCTGATAAACCTTGAGATGGAGAATGTCTATGTTGCTTTCTGACCACATATAAAATTGGTTCCTGACAGTGCAGTAAGATGTATTCCAATCCAGTCATGTTACTGAAATAAAAATAGGTATATGTAATATGCTTATTTATTCTTCACATGATATAAAGCCCTGCACTGGAGGGCACAATGTTCAAGTTTATTAAGTACAGTCAAACACATTTATAACGGCATTTAAGGAACAGAATGTTTTGTGATGTTACACAAACATAACTGAATGATGTACCGGAGGTAACCTATGTTTAGCACAAGTATTTATTTTATTGTGACTTATTTTTTACGTGTATGGCTAATTCCCCATAGACATTTCATTATAAAGGATTCCTTTAGTTTTAATTTTGCATTCGAAATTGTATGAACCGGTGAGTTTGGTAAGAAATTCACAACACAATTGGTGTTTTTGCTCACAGCTATAATGACAACATATTAATCCTTTTTAACTAGTGTAACTTTGTTGTTGTAGCCGAGTTGTCCTTATATGTAAGGCCAGTCTAACATTTTGACTGAACAATAGGAATTTATTATGTAGAAGTTACTTATGTAATATGATACAAAAATGATGGGGTTTATAAAACTTTGAAATTCGTCTTCTATTAGTCCAAGAGCCAGAAGCATGCAGATTAAACCCAAAATATATGAAGGATTAAATAATAATAATTTAGAAAGTGGGGTCACTAACCAAGATCAGCTGGTCTGGCAGCCCACATCGGCTGAATTAAAAAATTGGCGGCTTCAAAAATGGGAAAAGTTGTATTCAATAACTCAAAAATTAGTTTAGAATGTCTAAACCAAGACAAAATTGGTCTGTCAGTCTATAGCTGACATAGCTGCCAGATCATTTCAAAGTGCAAGTATTTAGCAAGTAAAGAATGTTATTGACTATAATAGGAGTGTTTCTGAGCCAATCGGCATGTTTCTAAACCTCAAGGATTATTCCCAATAGACCGAAAGTACTAACAAATTTTGTTCCTATCCCATCCCATTATGACCCAGGTGGCCATTCTTATTTTTTGGGAAGGAGCCCAGAAACAGTCCCGTGGCCGATGCCAATTCTGATGCCCTGGTTATCGACGCTTCTATCAATTCTTATGAATCGTGTCTCGCAAACTTGGCTGATTGGAACAGACACAGTGACAATCACCAGGAATAGGGAGCCAAGGGCAGTGTGCCTACGGTCCAATCTCCGGGTAGGGACTTTGTCACGGTGAGAAGGCCCCAAGACATCGTTTTCCAAAACGATTAAATTGCCGTGAAGAACTTCACAAATAGCGTTAGGCCTTCTTCCTGTGACTGGCCCAACCTGAAAGAGCTCCAGGTGCTTACTGGCCCGATGCCCAGCCATCCACCATGGGTTAGCCTCAGATGGTGGCTGGCTATTTGGGTTGGAAGTCTGCAACCATACAAAGGGGTTGGTTCATCTATGGGAGCCGTCTCGAAGGCTAGTACAGTGGTAGCTGGAAAAGCTTTGGGTGGAAGTGCAAGAAGGCCAAGGGGACTAACCACCCACCAAAGCCAGATAGGCTGGTAAGTCCTCGTGCTTGGTTAGTTCCGGCTCGAGGCACAGATGTTGTCACTGTCCACCCCCAGGCCCCCACAATTTGTATCGCCTTGTTGCGGTGTGGGGGCTTGTCGGATCCACTAGGATCCAACTAAATGATACAACTTTAAAACCTGTGCCATAGTTCTTATTTTCCATAATGTGGCAACAATTCATTCTTCTCTACACCCTCCTCCAATTGGATCCACGCTATTTACCCAGGTGGAGACAATGGTCAGAATACATGACCGTTCCAAAACAGCCTAAGCCCCCTAGCTATCCAGCTAAGGAGGTAGTGTAAGTGAAGGGTGACACTGAAACTACCAGGCTGTCGACCAACTGGAACGATCAAACCATGAAAAAGGCAACGTTAAACCTTCCACGTGGGGCACACACTCCCCAGAAAATAACCAGTCTGGATGGAGACACGTGGGCATGGTAGATCTCGAAGGTGTGGATACCCTACCGGCATTGAGCAACTGACAAGGGGGATGGTACCCCCCTAAGTCAGGGACCGATGTTTTGCGTAACGATGCTAGTGGCACGCATTGAAGCGCTTACTAGGCGTAGTGGTCGGGACCATCGACTCCCTAGAGATCTAGGTAGTAAGAGCAACCAGGGTGGGCCGGGTTGACCTCCAGACATTAGGGCTTGCCCAGGGTCTATGTCAACTTGGGCCGGAGACCCGTTAGCGCTCCTTGGCGCGCAACCCTGTTGGAGGGGTTGCCATATTGCCAACCTGGAAGCTGTAGAAACCGAACTAAAACTACAGTTGCTAAAGTATGGAGAAACTAACTAACTTGGTACCACTTGCCTCTACCTCAGTAGTTGAGGAGGTAGAGATGAACTCTTCCTTTGTAGAAGAGTCAGGAACCGTTCTACTTAGAACGGAGAATGATGACGAATGTGACCTCTGGTTGGATGTACCAACGAGTATAGAAAGCCAATTTAAGGCAGATTGGGATAAAACTATTATTCCTAAAATAACCAAAGAGGCAGAACAGTATATAAAAGAATACTGTCAATTACATACTGGAGTCAGTAAGGGACGCAAACTAAGAATAAAAGATGCGTTCATTAAGGATATGGAAAGACAGGCCAAGAAAGAGCTGCTCGACAAACTCATGAGTCGAGTGAGACAAAATGATAATGCTGGTAGGACACGGTCCTCCAGTACAGGAAGCGGACGTGGCTTGTGGACTGTGAATGAAAAAGACCAAGACGAAGTGCGAATAAATGCGAAAAGAAGACGAACGGAGCCCCAGAGACAGATGTCTCCGAACGAAAAAGCGAATAAGATTGTGGAAGAAAACGAAGAGCAAGATACGTTCAGCCTAGACCACATTGTATTGTTGAAGTGTGTGTATGAGCAAGTTGGAACGATCAAAACAGCTGTTAGCCGTGAAAATAACAGCAAAATACAATTTAATAAGACGGAACAGAAGACGGTATACGACAGTCTAGAGGAAATCATTAAAATATTTTCAATAATGAATGAACGAAACCATGAATTGGAGATATCTTTGCTGAAAGGGCTTGCGAGCCAAAAGGATAAAGGGGCAGACGTTGAACCAAGATCGGGACTAGAAATTGAGCTAAGCGAAACGAACTTCCCAGTTCCCAAAAGGAAGAGAAAGCAAAGCTTCAAAGAAAAAAGAATAGTAGGTGCTACTAAAGACTCGAGCCACAGTGCTACTACATACGCACAAGTGGCAAGAGGCACCCAACAAAGAAAGGCACCAAACGAGAATGTTATACTGGTCAAATCCAAAGAAAGCGAAATGTCGCCACGCAGAATGAGGAACACCTTGCAGTCAAAAATCTCAATTGACGACATTGGAGGAAGCTTAAAAAGCGTACGTGAAGCAAGGAACGGGACATTAGTGCTCGAGGCTCATGGAGAAATACAACGCAATCGATTGATTGAAAAATTGAAGGACATGAGAGACTTCTCATTTGAAAGGCCAAAGCAAAGATTGCCAAAAATAATGATAACCGGAGTGGAGAAAGAAAAGACCACAGCTACTATAATAAATGAGATAGTGAGCTATAATGATGAGTTGAAGACTATGGTCGGAGAAGAAAAGGAGTTCCGTGAAGGACTCAACTGGATAGCAGATAGGCAGTGTAGAAACACTGCCAAGAAAAATGTCCTTCTGAAAGTGTCTACGAAGGTCTATAAGGCTCTGAGCTCGAACTGGAGGATAAACCTGGGATAGCAAAGGCACAGAGTCGAAGAATGGGTGGATGTAACCCAATGCTTCAAGTGCAATGTATTAGGTCATAGAGCGAATGATTGCAAGGAGGCCAAGGAAAGCTGTATAGCCTGCGGAGGTGAACATAAGTTGAAGGATTGTCTAAGTACCGAAGTTGAATGCATTAATTGCAAGAGGAAAGGACTAACAGAAAGATGCCATACCTCAAGACAGAAAGTGTCCGGTATATTTAAAGGCATGGGACAGTTCATGGTCGCAGATTGAACATGGATAAAATTACTCTGATGCAAATAAATCTGGGTAAAGGGGCAGCCGCAGAGGACTGCCTGGAAAGATCAAGTAAAGATGCAGACTTTGTATGCATACAGGAGCCTAACCCTCAGATTATTAATAAGAATAAGCTGTTGGGAGGCGAGCTATGCAGACATGAGGGTAATGTCAAGTCTGTCATAGTTACAAGGAAAGGAGCAAGAGTCATGTCTCTCAGAGGGTATATGTCGGCAAATCTCTCAGTATTACTTGTAGAGAGCCAAGCATTGGCCTTCATTATAGCCAATGCATACGCCGAACCAAACCGTGATTTTGACGGTATGTTAATGAAGCTTAGAACTCTACTGACTGAAAGGAAAGAACCTATCGTTTTAGTCGGAGACTTTAACGCAAAGCACCCTGTCTGGGGTTCACGAGAGGCAAACCCAAGAGGGTCTAGCCTGATTGAGTTCATCCTTTCTCAGAGACTGAAAATTAACGACAGCAAGCAGGGTCCCACCTTCAGCTCCTCCAATGGAGTTAGTTGGATCGACTTGACTCTCACTAGAGACATCGAGATCGACACGTGGGAGATCATGTGCGCTGAAACCCTAAGTGATCACAAGTATATAAAGTTTACGATCACAATGAGAGCAAACCAGAAGTGGGACAAACCAAAATTAAATTGGAAGAAGACTAACTGGAAAATTTTCAGTGAAAAAATAAGTCAAGCAGTGAATATGCTGCAAGGACAAAATGCTCACATAGACTTTGGTGCTCAAACAGTCTGAAGGATTTAATGAAGCATGTGAGGCGGTCTGCGCAAAAACTATGCCGCAGATAAATAAGTCAGCCACGTCCAAAAATAATAAGTGGTGGACGGTTGAACTGGACCTAGAAAGGAAAGATGTAAGAAAAGCAAGGAAAAGATTCCAGAAGGAACAACGACAAGAGCTGAGAGATGGGCTAAGCACAATATATAAAGCAAAAAGATGTGCCTTTAAAAATGGGATAACGAGAGCCAAAGCTCAGTCTTGGATGAGATTTTGTGAAGATGCATCAACAAAAGACCCATTCAGCCTTCCATACAAGATACTCGCTGGCAAAACAAAGCCAAAAGAATCGTTCCCTACCATAGAGAAAATCGATGGTACATGGACAGCAAATGAGCACGATACGATGATGTGGCTGCTGAATGAATACTTTCCACAAGACTTGCCTGGATGCGAATCGGGGGAGCAGAGCAAGATGAGGGCAGAGGCCATGGAGGAATATAACCCTAGCACGGCGAATGAACCGCCATTTTGCAAGGAAGAATTGGAGTTGGCCGTGAGTGAGATACAAGTGTCGAAAGCCCCGGGAAATGATCGGATACCTCCGGTGGTTCTAAGGCACCTCTTAACTGTTGGGGAGGGCTATCTCTGTAGGCTCTATAATAGATGTCTCTCAGAGGAGTGCTTTCCAAGAAGGTGGAAAGAAGCCAAAGTAGTATGGATAGAAAAAAGCAGAACTAGGACTTATCGTCCAATATGCCTGTTACCAGTGATCGGTAAGCTACTCGACAAGCTCTGTGCGAAAAGGCTCTCCTTTTTTTCTAGAAAGGAATAGCCACTTATCAAACGAGCAATATGGATTTAGGGAGGGTCGAAGTGCAGTAATGGCAGTAGAAGCCCTGCAATCAAGTATTGTAGCTCTAAAACTGCTTAAGAAGCATTCACTGATAATATCACTGGATATCAAGAATGCCTTTAACTCTGCATGGTACCCCCAAATCTTACTGGGCCTGAAAAGTATGTTATGCCCAAGAAACCTTGTAGCGATCATTGCTTCTTTCCTCGAAGAGAGGGTTGCAAAGTCTGGAACAGCTAGCATAAAAATGACAAGAGGATGTCCACAAGGTTCTTGCATAGGACCTATACTTTGGTTGGTCCTCATGGAGACTTTTTTCACAGAGATTAAGCCAAAGCTCGAGCAGGGAGATGTGGTGCAAGCATTTGCTGATGACATAGTTATCATTGTATCTGGCAAGTCGGTCAAAGCTATTGAGAGCAAGATCGGCCCAATTCTGAGCAAGTGCTCCTCATGGGCGGAAAAATCGAAGCTACAATTCTCGACGCTCAAAACGACAGCTCTGTTCTTCCCGGCTAGCAATATCCTGCGGCCTCCGAAAGTCACATTCGACGGTCGACACATCGTGCTGGAAGCCAAAATGAAATATCTAGGGCTCTATATTGATTCAAAGTGGCAATGGCTAAGCCACATCAAGAGTATTTCGGAAAAGTCAATGGAAATTGCTTCCCGACTTTTCTATATCTGTGGCAGTGAATGGGGCATGAAACCAAGAATACTGAGAGATATATACCTCAGATGTGTGGAGCCAATGATGATGTATGGCTCTGATATCTGGGGTGTGAAAGGCAGGGACACAAGAATCATGACGAGACTTGATGCGACCCAAAGGCCGTTCCTGAGAGCCATATGTAAGGCCTACAGGACAACCTCGAATAAAGCCCTACAGGTCATAACGAACTGTCCTCCACTGTGGTTGAAAGCTGAACAAAACCACAAAAGTTGGAAAATGAGGAAACAGTATGTTGAGAGAATGGAGGTACCCTTGCCTCTGAAAGACCGAGAACACCCAGGTCTATGTAAGATATATAATATTGAAGAATTCGACAAGCATGACGAGAATAGCCATCATCTGCAAGGATATACTGATGGATCAAAGTTGGACGGCAGGGTAGGAGCTGCCATGGTCATTGTTGATCACCAAGAGATAATACGAGAGTGGAAGGGCAGGCTTCCAGATGAATCAACAGTATATCAAGCTGAGATATATGCAATTAGCGTGATTGTAAAACATTTACTCCAATTGGATGTAGAAGGTAAAACTATCATGCTAATGGTTGACTCTAAATCGGCTCTCCAAGCAGTGGCAAAAGGCCATAAACAGAATAGTAATGCCTATCAAGCAAACAGGAATATAGGCAAGATTACCGAAAGAGGCGGTATTGTAAAACTTAAGTATGTGAGAGCACATGCAGGGATTAAGTGGAACGAATACGTTGACAAAATAGCCAAACTCGCAACTAAGAATGTCACACAATTGCAAGGGAAAATTCCACAAAGTTGGATAACCAAGCAATTGGAGAAAACAACTGTTGAAATGTGGCAACAAGATTGGGATCAAACTACAAAGGGTCGAGAAACTCACAGGTGGATCCCAATCATAGAAGCGAAAAGGCAACCAATATCGGGAAAGATAGTTCAAA
>JAUPFP010000074.1:280000-282500 GCA_036925085.1 Brachycybe producta
AGCCACGAGTCATCATTACTGGCGTCGACTGACCTGGACCCTACTGGTATTGTAGATGACATTATTACCAAAAATGAAGTTCTGATTGCAAATGCTGGTGGGACTGAGGAATTCCAGAAAGGATTTAATATCGTGACCCACCGCAAGTGTCGCAACCCTACCCGTATGAACATCATTGCCGAGGTCACACCCAAGGTCTTTTCTGCCTGTATCGGGGTTGGCAAGCTCAATGTTGGATGGATGAGCCACTGTGTTGAGGAGCTCTTGGAAGTGTCACGATGCTATCGATGTAATGGACTTGGACACATTTCCAGAACATGCGAAGTACAACAATCTAAGTGCCTGCGGTGTGGGGGAGATCACATTGCGAAAGACTGCACCGCAACTCACCCAGACTGTTCTAACTGCCGCCGTGCCGGACTCTCCCTACGAGCCCACCTCACAACTGACGTGAAGTGCCCAGTTTACATGTCGCGATTAGACCTGTTGAAGCACCAAACGGACTATGGATCACAATAACCATCCTCAAGTTATGACGCCTATTCGGATCCTTCAAATCAACCTGGGAAGATCCAAAGTTGCTGGTGCTCTTCTACAATCATTCGGTAAGGACTATGATGTTGTGTGTGTTCAGGAGCCCTCTCCATGGCTACTGGGTTCTGGTGGTGGCACACGTGCTGCTCCTGAGCCCAGGGTGGGGAGGATCCTCACCATGGCCCGTCACCCCATTTGGACAATGTTGGAACTAAAACAGTTTAGCTCTGAATACATGGTTGTGACACTATTCAAGATCAACAACAGCAGCCAGTGGCTGTTGGCCAACATCTACACTCCTCCTGACAATGATAAGCTACTACGGATCACCACAACCATATTGGAGGCTTTGACCACCATCAACCGTACCTACACCTGCCCCATAGTGGTTTTAGGAGACTTTAATGCCAAACACCCAGCTTGGGGGTCTGACAAGACCAATCTTCGTGGTATTGCCTGGATGGATTTCGCTGTATCATATGGATTTCACATTCGCAATGATGATCACTTTGGCCCAACCTTCAGTACTGTCAATGGTGAGAGCTTCATAGACCTGACCTTGACAAAAGGAGTTCAGAATTGCTCTTGGGAGATACTTGATGAAGAGTCCCACAGCGACCATCGCTACATTGCCACGCGGTTTACCATATCAACATCAGCCCATAGCAACGAACAGCACTTCATTTGGAAGAAAGCAGACTGGTCGATTTTCCAAGACATTATCTCTAGTGGAGCAGCCTCAGCCATTGGTGATCTGTCTGATGTGCATAGCTCAGCTACTCGTTTCCAGGACTTGTGCATCAAAGCATGCCACGCCTCTATGCCATACATGCCAGCCGCCCCTAAACAATCCTGTGCATGGTGGAATTCTGACCTTCAACATGCCCGCCGTACTGTACGGAAGGCCCGCAAGTCTTTTCAACAAGAGAAAGACCCAGCTAGACGCCTGCATCTTCTAGAATCTTTTCGTCTCGAGCGGAGGAACTTCAAACAACTGGTCCTTGATACAAAACTATCATCTTGGAAGGCCTATTGTGGGCAAGCAAAAGCAACATCTCCCTTTGGAATCCCCTACAAAATATTGGCCGGGAAACGTAAAAGCCTGTCCTCTCCTACTTCAATTAAGCTGGAGGATGGCACATGGACGAAGGATGCTGATGAAACATCTGTGGCTCTGCTCAATGAATACTTTCCACAGGATAACCCCGAAAGTGACACACACCAACAAAGGGAAATTCGATCTAGGGCTAAACTATGCACAGGAAATGCTCCTGACATTCCCTTCTCATCAAAAGAACTGCGTGATGCCGTCCTGAGCTTTGCTATTGACAAAGCCCCAGGATGTGATGGCTTTCCACCTGCTGGACTTCGACATGTCCTTTTAGCTGCTGGAGAAGAATGGTTACAGATGTTAAATAAGTGCTACGAAAAAAGTGTGTTCCCTAGTGTGTGGAAACTGTCACAAGTGGTATGGCTACCTAAAAAGAGTGGGAATCGAGTTCGCCCTATTTGCCTCTTACCTGTTCTGGGGAAAGTATTAGACAAACTCGTGGCTCGCCGACTTAACTACTTTTTAGAGAAACATGGCCATCTCTCGCCTGAACAGTTTGGTTTTCGTCAGGGGCACAGTTCAGTGGCTGCTATTGAAAGCTACGTGCGATGGACAAAACAGACATTGGCCAGAGGTGATCATGCCCTTGCTGTTGCATTGGACATCTCCAATGCATTCAACTGTGCCTGGCACCCTGCTATACTTGATGGATTGCGTACAGTGCAATGCCCGGAGAACCTCTTCCGCCTTATTTCATCTTTTCTATCTGGCCGTTCGGTGCAGTCTGGAACAGTACAGCATCAGGCAACAACTGGTTGCCCTCAGGGTTCTTGCATGGGCCCAGTGTTGTGGCTGGTGCTGATGGAATCATGGCTGACAAGAATCAAGAGCATCATCTCCTGCCAGGATCGTGTT